>JAWQEG010006172.1:0-27500 GCA_033782935.1 Petrolisthes cinctipes
TCTTCTCTCTTCCCCCTTTTATTCATATTTGCAATAATGTAATCTATATCTTCATTCCATTCATTCAGAAAAGCACAACAGCCTGACGAGTAAGATATCACGTGTTGTAATTGATATGCCTGTGTCACCAAAGAGGAAAATTACATTTAAACTGTTAACTGACGAAAGGAAAACGGGAAGTTATTTATATAATGATAAACTGTCAAGTTAAGAGTCTGCTTAATATCAATTTGCTTGGAGAAAAATAATTCCTAGTGTTTTTTGTAGAATCTTTTGCATATGACGGCAACATTTCTGTCCAGTTCAAAGATAGCCACTTGGGGAGGTACAAAAGTATGCATTCTTGAAATAAACCCCTTATGGCGTACGATTTATGGCAAACTAAAAACTCCTGATTTCTCCAAACTGTACCTAGAAACAAAAATCTTTCAGTATATCAAGAAGGGTCTGTTTCTTTGTAATGTTTGGAGTAATCAGTAAAGTTAGGTTTAGTTGACAATATCTTATTCATTAATGTCAATGGTTACTCCTATAACTATGACACTCTCATTCAGGATCAGGATGTGAATCTATTATTATTATTATCACCTTAAGTTTAGTCCAGCGGGAGATGACTACCCAGGCGAAGGCAGGTGGAAACAGTTTGTGTGTGTGTGTGGTGTGTGTGTGTGTGTGTGTGTGTGTGTGTGTGTGTCCTCGCCACTTGGTTTCATCGTATAGGAATGTGACCTCGCTTTTTTTCTTCTAGGTCAAGGTGGGAATAAGGGTTGTTTGACCCAGCTAGGCACGTGTCATTGGGTCAACATGGCTAATGTGTAAATATAAGCCTGCCCCAAGGACTTTACCTATAGTTTCGCTAAGCAAAGGCGTCAAAGCAGTGTTACATGACTTTGGTTCATGATTAGGTTATGAGCGTTGTATTATCTTGGTAATCAGTGTTGACCTCCAGCCTCCTTTCCCAGTACCCACAATTGTATAGTCACAGAGAATGTTCCTGAACTGTTCCTAATTTACTGATGGAATTATATTGTACAGTACAACACGGTTTTCGTAACACACAATCGCATTATGTATTTACGTATTTGTGTTCTTTGAGTGTGATGCACAGAGCAGAAAGTTAAAAGGTGAAAAGGTTAGATATTAAGTAGAGGATGTTTTATATTATCCAAAATCAACTAGACAGTGCTGTTATAAATATTTAAGCTTAGTCAAAATATCTGTTGGAGTTTTTGTGTGATTATAATGCAACTGTAAGTGGACTGTTTTGTTGTCTGCGTTTAGGAAGTTACTGATTCTTCCAAACTGACCATAAAAATTTACCCTTATATTTGATGATGTTTTGTGCACAACTTGGAGGAATCAATACTATATATGTTACTGACAATCTACGGCATTTTTTATTTTTTATTTATTTTTTGGTCAGAGAAAACCGAAACCATAATCATCAGTCCTTACAGGGATGGTAGTGGAGTTTGTGGGAAAATTGGGAGATGAATATGCGGCAAGCATTTATAAAAGCCACATCTCTTGCCATGGTCCCTTGGTTTTAATGTGATAATATTTTGGGTGTTCCGAGGACGATGGTAAGGGAAGGCTTGAGTAAATGGAGGTGAAAATGTAGATGTATGTAGAGATGAAAGTGTAAGGAATTACCATTCAAGGAGGAGTCTTTATTGATGACGATTTATTGTTTAAGGTCGTCTTTCTTTCCCTTTAAAATCAAATCATCTTCAGATAAAAAAAAAAGCAGAAGCGAAACGTCTTCATCCAAGGTTCCTCATTGAGTAGTGCATCCTTAGCTACTCCCTCTGCTAGTTATGTTGTTACTTGTCAGGAATTGTAGTGGCTTACTGAAGGTGGAAGGGAGAGACATATCTTGATGTAAGGTGTTCGTGACGATACATTCATTGGTCAGTGGGAACATGTTTGGTCTTACTGTCTTGTCCTCAGTCAGTATAAACTTAACCTCAAGCCAAGTTTATTTCCATAACTTGGGTAAGAAGTTGTCAGCGATTTAAGGAGTCCTTATTCCTTCAGACTGTGGCACAAAACCTATTTCTTACTCGTACAGTTGGACAGTCTGTTTATTGACATACTTTGAAGGAATTAAGTAGCCCACCAATTCGCTATAACAATAATTTTTTCACCTTTAATCAATCAACAAAAATATCCGATTGTTAATCACGAACGCTCCTGGTGATGATTATGTGATGATAATAATGATGGGTGTTAATGATGATTGTAGGTGTTGATGATGATGATGACTAGCTTGTTTGTGAACCCGGTATGACACCTTTGTTAACTGTATGTGTGTGTGTGTGTGTGTGTGTGGGGTGATGTACACGACTTATATCACAGTATCGATTCACCGTTTATGTTCTGACCTATTCTTTACCAGCTGATAATAGTTTACTCAGATTCTACAGTTTTTTTTATGCACTACCGGTGTTCATATGTCTGTTTACCTGACCAGTCCAGTCAGACATTTAGTGTACAAAGAAATCTGCTGTTATGGAGGAGTAATGATGATATTTCAAGAATTCTTAATCTGTGAGTTTAAAATTACAGGCATAAACAGATCTCTAAGTTTACAGAAATTCTCATCAGACAAATTATCAACATTTTAATTCCACTTTATTGGAGTTGTTACAAACCAAGCTTTTTTTTTTACATGAGTGCCCGGTGACTATATAGATCGAGTTTCAGAAAGGAAGACTGCTAATGAATGTCCGAAACAAAATGAAACACCAGAGCAAGGTGGAAATTTCTAAAGTATCCACATTACATAACCCTGGAAAATGGAAGATCTATAAAACAGGGACAGGTGAAAATATGAGACCTCGTGAACACTGAACAATAAGAGTGACCAGGTTGGAAATGTATGAAAGTCAGAGAAAAGAGAAAGACACTAGAAAATCACTAGGGGAAAAATAGCACAACAAACGAGTGAAAATGGATCAGTAGGAAGAAGAAAACACCCAAACCCAAACAAGGAAAGGAAAGAGGAAAAGTGTAGGGAAGAGAGAGGATAAACACTGCATGGCTGGCGTCCACTTCACCGGCAGACTTAGTTTAATTATGGGGATCTTTGTCGTGGGTGTTATGGAGTCTATACATATCCCACTAAACACTGCAACAAAACAGGTCCTATACTCGTATACTGAGGTAGGCCAGTCTGTTTTCTGGCATGGTATGAGGGAATAAGTAGCCTTCCAATGCACCCAAAACACAATATAATCCCTTTAATGAAGACTGAAAGTAGGGAGGGGGGGGGGAATAAGGGAGGTTATGGGTCCCTCTCTTCGTTCTTTGGTTGGCGGGGTTTCTGGAGGCAATCAACGTTAATGCCGTGGTCACTGTAGCTTGCAACTGCACGCTATTGCAAAAGGAGGAGGGTTGCATCTGGTCTTAATGGTGTCCTATATCTTGCCCGAGACCGGTCTAATTCGAAAGTTAATAGGAATTCCAAATTGGCTCTGGAAATTATTAGCAGCCAAGTCCGGTTGGGAACCTGCATAATTTTGGCCATTTTAATATTGCGGGAGTCAGACACAATTAAAAGTTTGAGGACACCGCCAGGCAGTTAGCTTCACAGCCAATCGCGATCCAGGGCTGGAACGAGGCCAGCCAATTACGAGCCAGTACCGGAACGAGGCCAGCCAATCGCGAACCAGTGCTGGAACGAGGACAGCCAATCACGGGCCAGTGCCAGAACGAGGGCAACCAATTAGAGAAAGAGGCAGAACAGAGCTTCTGCGTACTCCCTGGCCAGCATCCGACTCTAGACTCTAGGTAGTGGTGGCACTGAGGCGAGGTCTGTGTGGCAGGCCATGGCACCGGCTGGTTAACTGTCCTGGCGCCAGTAATTGCAAATCCCAGGCCCCGGTACCGAGTTCTAATGGAAAACTTTTATTGGTTGAAGCCGAGATCCTGAGTCGTGTAGTCTCATGGGTTTTTTTTCCATCGTGATTTTAACGTATAATATATGCGAAATAAGAGCGGATTATTTGTAACACTTAATAATAGACTGGATATACCTTTCATCATTATTTTCATTATTTTAACGACAAAATGGGCTTGCAATTTATGCACTAATAGGCTCATCATATTTTCCTTGATTTAGTTTTCAAGTATACGTGAATCAAGTACGAATTATTTAAATGAGTATAAATTGGAGCCCCTTGTTGTAGTTTTGAAGTGTTATTCAAGGCAAGTGTTTGAAGTTCATAAACGGATATCTTGCGAGGAGATTCTGTCCACTTTCTCTCTGAGTCCGATGTGACGAGGTAAACTGGCAACAGCAAACAACACTAATTCCTACGTAGACTGTCTTAAGGATTACTTTTCCGTGTTAAAGTTTTCTCTGTCTGGTGTTTTGTTTGTAAATTTGACCACCCTAAGGTACTCGCTTGCTTTTGAAGCTCAAACTGGTGTGTGCGTGCGTGCGTCAGGCTAGGAGTCTGGGGTTTACCAAGAGCTTATTAGAGTAGATAAGAGAGAGATTCCTTGAGGTGTCGTTGTTGGCGTCCTTGTAGCTCACTGGTTCAAGGTAAATGATTCGTAAAGGAGGTGGCCGTCTCGCTGGGAACTCGAGGTTTGCTTGATGTTTTTCCTTAACTATAATGTACAATATAGATTTCTTCGATATACAAGCCAGTCTGTCAATCTGCCCAGAAAATAGATAATTTAATTACAATGCTAAGAAAAAAAAATAAAACAGATTTATCACGATTTACTTTACATTGTTAACTTGATACAGCAGGACGTGAAAAAATAGTTTTAATGAGACTGGTCGTATCCTGGAGGGAGAGTTAGAGAGTTTTACTTATTGAAGGATATTGACAACTTACAACTTAAGGCTTTCATAATTTTACCTCTTCGTGAGTTTGTAGCTTTAGTGAATTGTGTTCTTGATGTCCGAATTACAAGTAGCGGCCAGACCAAGGCAAGCTTGATTAGTTTATATCCTAGTGGTTGAGAGATGCAAGAGGAGGGCTTCTGGTTACTGGCTGGGTGAGGCCATTGTGAACACGAGATAAACTCTGGGAAATGACAATGAAAGAGTGGTTCATGAAACAGAGAGAAAATGAAGATGGTCTGATGAAGGAAAATAGAAAATGAAAAGATGTATAAATCAGGACAGCGAGAGTGGCTGATGAAGTTGATCGAAAATTATGATAAAAGGAGGACAACAAAAACAGAGATAAGTATCCGAGGCAGTCTTTTCCTCAGGACGAGAAGAATCGTCAGTTGTATGTACACCGTTGGAACGTAAATATTTCCGTAGGTTCGAGATGGTTTTAACGTGGAAGTGGATGTACAATTTGGCAATGAGAGACGGATAGTGGATGATTTAAAGGTACTGTTTAATCATACACCGCTTTTGGCGTGTCCACTGAAATATATCTTCTCCCTGTATAATAGAAATATACTGAGGGGTTCTTTCTCTTGCCCATATACAAAGATCAATATTACTGTACATTGTGATCAGTGTAAGGAGAGATGAAGAGAATGGATGGTAGCTCTGTGGGTTATATTAGGTTGCGTATGTGTCTACTAAAATATAAGGAATGGTTGAATATTTATATCAAACAGACCCTCATTGTGATGTATCCAGGTATTTTTAGCAGTGATGTTGACTGACCTGAATGTTTTATAGAGAACATTTCCTCTTTTTAAAAGAAATGTGGTGAGAAAAACAAAGTTTCACCCAAAAAATAGCTCTGAAGTCAGATAGATATAGAGGCTACACAGAATTTTCACGCGTTTATCAGTGACGTTCATTCAGCAAAAATATGAAATTATTTTCACCTTAAATTCAACAGTGTCAATAGGACACTTAGAGACAGATTAGCATTGGTCAGAAATTTATGCCCGTTTTGACATACTTCTTATTACAGATTATGTGAAAATATTAGTATTGTTTTTGCTGACTGTACGGCAGGTATTTCTCACCTTCCTTTTTGGTCATCGCGATGATCCATGACGTCACTCATGTTTATATCTGACGTCAACACTCATAGTCAGGAAAAATACGCTCAGAGCCACACACCAGAAGCCCGAACTTTTGAGAGCCACTTTTATCCGTGTTAGGTAGGCTGATGTGAAGTAAGAGAGAGAGAGAGAGAGAGAGAGAGAGAGAGAGAGAGAGAGAGAGAGAGAGAGAGAGAGAGAGAGAGGAAGCGTGTGTGTGTGTGTGTGTGTGTGTGTGTGTGTGTGTGTGGAATATATAGAGTGAGAGAAAGAGAGAGTGAGTGAGCGAGAGAGAGTGGGCTTCTACCTCACAAACAAGTTCCTAGGATTGAGCAGGGGCGGTAAATAAGTATATATAAAAATATACATAACATTATATTGTATAGTATGAACAGTGGAATGGGGGAGTGTTAAAGAGGTCGAAGGGGGTCATGTATTCTGTAAGACTCACCTCCTTTGACACTTGTTGGGTCCTATCGAGGTGGATCCTATAGACAGACTGACCTCAAATCATTAACTGAAGCCTCCAATACACTCCCCTTTTGTTTACATTATGTTTTCATTTTTTAGCTAAAGTAGTGATGGTCTCCCCTCCCCCTCTCTATCCCCTAAAAAAAAAATGGTAACTATATCTGTGTGTAGAAAGGTTATGACTCTACTTATGTCCTAGACTATGAGTATTACTTGTAGGTAAATAAACAAACCTTATAGTGTCTGGAGGCGAGAATGAGCCACGTCTGAGCCAATGCATTCTCAGGCTTGACAAAGAGTAAGTTGCTTCTCTCCTTTGGGAAGTTTTTTTTAGCCTTTGTGAAGCCCTGATCTAAGGCTCAGTTTGGCTTATTTTCATCTCGATTTTTATATTCCCACAGTTTTCCTCTGCTCTCTATCCCCTCTCCCCATTTTTTTTTATTTCTCCGTCTTCTTCATTCTCCGTCTCCACTCCTTCCAATTCGCCCTCCTTACTATTCCCATTTGGCCTGCGTTGACGAGTTCTTGAGACCTGATTGGTGTTTGGGTCGATGACGTAATATGATTCATTTCTAATTGGATGGTTGAATTTCCTGTGATGTCACGAGTTCCCTAACCAATGAGAAGCCAACCTATCCACCCAGGTTATTGAGGGTCCTTGGTTTGTTTTCTTCAGTCCTGTGTCCCTATCCTTTCGTCCCTCTCCCCATCCATCCTTTCGTCCCTCTCCCCATCCATCCTTTCGTCCCTCTCCCCATCCATCCTTTCGTCCCTCTCCCCATCCATCCTTTTGTCCCTCTCCCCATCCATCCCTCCCTCCCTCTCCCTATCCTTTCGTCCCTCTCCCCATCCATCCTTTCGTCCCTCTCCCCATCCATCCTTTCGTCCCTCTCCCCATCCATCCTTTCGTCCCTCTCCCCATCCTTTCGTCCCTCTCCCCATCCTTTCGTCCCTCTCCCCATCCTTTCGTCCCTCTGCCCATCCTTACATCCCTCTCCCCATCCATCCTTTCGTCCCTCTCCCCATCCATCCTTTCGTCCCTCTCCCCATCCTTTCGTCCCTCTCCCCATCCTTTCGTCCCTCTCCCCATCCTTTCGTCCCTCTGCCCATCCTTACATCCCTCTCCCCATCCATCCTTTCGTCCCTCTCCCCATCCATCCTTTCGTCCCTCTCCCCATCCATCCTTTCGTCCCTCTCCCCATCCATCCTTTCGTCCCTCTCCCCATCCATCCTTTCGTCCCTCTCCCCATCCATCCGTTCGTCCCTCTCCCCATCCATCCGTTCGTCCCTCTCCCCATCCATCCGTTCGTCCCTCTCCCCATCCATCCTTTCGTCCCTCTCCCCATCCATCCTTTCGTCCCGCTCCCCATCCATCCTTTCGTCCCTCTCCCCATCCATCCTTTCGTCCCTCTCCCCATCCATCCTTTCGTCCCTCTGCCCATCCTTACATCCCTCTCCCCATCCTTACGACTTCCCTCTCCCCATCCATCCTTTCGTCCCTCTCCCCATCCATCCTTTCGTCCCTCTCCCCATCCATCCTTTCGTCCCTCTCCCCATCCATCCTTTCGTCCCTCTCCCCATCCATCCTTTCGTCCCTCTCCCCATCCATCCTTTCGTCCCTCTCCCCATCCATCCTTTCGTCCCTCTGCCCATCCATCCTTTCGTCCCTCTGCCCATCCATCCTTTCGTCCCTCTCCCCATCCATCCTTTCGTCCCTCTCCCCATCCCTTCCTTCGTCCCTCTCCCCATCCATCCTTTCGTCCCTCACCGCATCCCTTCGTCCCTCACCCCATCCCTTCGTCCCTCACCCCATCCATCCTTTCGTCCCTCACCCCATCCATCCTTTCGTCCCTCACCCCATCCCTTCGTCCCTCTGCCCATCCCTTCGTCCCTCACCCCATCCATCCTTTCGTCCCTCTCCCCATCCCTTCGTCCCTCTTCCCATCCTTTCCTTCACAACACGCACTGATTTGTAAGCATTAAAATATACAGTAAAACACCTGTTGTTGTTGTTGTTGTTGTTGTGTTCAGTTTGCAGCACGTATCAAAGAAAATCACACGTCACTGAGATTTTGCATGCGTGTGTGTAATATTCTCTTCACCCGATTAATTAAAGACGACCTAACCTGGAATATTAAAAAAAAAAAAAAAATTGAATACTGGAATCCCCTCATATATGTTTCCAGTTACGGGCGTTATTGAAAGGGGGTCGTCTCTTGTGCATTATTGAAAGGGGGTCGTCTCTCGTGCATGGTCAACTAGAGTGCCACTGATTCCTACAATTTATGCCAGGAAGCAGACTACCCCAGTATAATTATGCAAGTATAGGGGACCTGTTTTTGTAGCATAGTTTGGAGGATTTTGGCAGTAGCCCTCCGATCTGCCCTCAACCGATGACCCCTATAATAAGTATTGGCGATGACTGGTACGTTGGGTCACTCATTCATTCCCTTTGGGTGGACTGGAGGGCTACTGATTCCTCCACACTATGCCGGGAAACAGACCACTACGATATTCTACAGGGGTATATCATCTTGTTCCTTAGCATTCTTTGGAGGGATACATACGTACACTCCAATTCGTTCAAAATACATGACCCCCGTAACTTTTCATACATGAGGTCCTACATTCCATTCCATCCTTATCCTTTTTTCATCCTTATCCTTTTTACATCCTTACGTTTTCCTGAATATCAATGACGGAGCAACTTGCTAATTCACTAACTATCTTACTAACTAAACCTTTCCTTAGATGTAGACGTTATTTTATACAATATTGTGCAGTTCTATTTTGGTATATATAAGTTGTGTTTAGGTTTTTCTAATCCTTATCCGTGTAGCCTGCTTTTTGCTGATCAATAAAGATGTGAGAGATTCAAGAAAATGGTCTCCAGTGTTTTATTTCACACCATCTGACGTTATAGTTAGTGTTTTCTTTTTTCTGTATTAGGAAGGTAGCAACAAAGTAAACATTCTCACTCCCGGCGCTCCTCCATAGAAGAAAACAATGGATTTAGAGCATGAGATTAAATGTATTCCATAGCATGCCCATATAAATATATTTAATTAAAATGTTTAAGGGAGTAATGGAGTGACCGAAGGGAAATAGTTTGCTCTTGACATTTCAAATCATTGGTGGCTACAAACACCTGTGAGACAAGTGGCCAGTCAGCACTAAGTATTAATTTCACACTCGGGTGGCAGTTAATTAAAGGCCCTTTGATGTAATGTTGTCGGGGAGTTACAAGCTTCTGATATCTCTGAACTACATCAGGCAAAAGATTTTATTGAGTAAATTACAGTAGGTAATGTTATATATATAATTATATATATATATATATATATATATATATATATATATATATATATATATATATATATATATATATATATATATATATATATATATATATATATATATATATATATATATATATATATATATATATATATATATATATATATAGTTATCGAAGGATTCGGTAGCTACAACTTTTTTCTCTTAATATCAATAGACCTCTTTGATCATCTGTGCAGTATAAAAATAAAAACGATGTGTTTCTCTGCTCTAGATATTAACATTTCAAATGTTCTCTAACGTTAATGGTTATATTTGGAGTGGTATAATCTCTTAGTTGTGAATCTATGCCTCATAATTTTTATGTTTTGCATCTTGTTGTGTTGGAACTTAATGTTGATGATGGTGATTAATTTTATACTGCGTGTAGAAGAAATCACAGACGGTGTTAGACGGACAGGGTTATTTTTACATACAAGATTTGTGTTGTGAAATCCTCCCGGGCTTGATGCAAGGTTTTTGTTGAAATGTGAGGTAAGTGGCTTCAGTGTAGGAAATAATGTGTGGGAGTGTTTTATATACTGTATGTATACCGTTTCCTGCTGTGTGGAAGAAGCACAACAACGGAAAAAGAAGTAAAGGAATTCACAACCCTCATACTCAGCTTCACGCCAGTAATAATAATAATAATAATAATAATAATAATAATTTGTAATAATAATAATAATAATAATAAATAATAATAATAATGAAGAGAAGATATTGATATAAATAGAGTACATTCATAAAAACGTGTGATTCATTATTATTATTACTAGTTACATTAGTGTTATCAATGTAATGACATCCCATCAGGTGGTGTTAGTGCAGCAGTAGCAATTATCTCAAGTGTGTCCAGATGAGTAACTTTTTTGGTGAGTCTCTAACTTTAGTACAGCTCTCTCTCTCTCTCTCTCTCTCTCTCTCTCTCTCTCTCTCTCTCTCTCTCTCTACAGTATATATATATATAAATAAATAATTCTTCTCGCTTCCCCTTTCATACCCAATTATCCGTTTTCTTTCTCTTTCCATTTCCTTAGCTTCTCTCATTGACGACTTTTCTATTTTCGTTTCTCTCCTTTTTCGTCTTATTCTCAACGCCTTCCGCATTCTCTCTCACTCTCTCCGCCTCCTCCCTTTCTCTTATTTTATCTTCATATCTGTTATTTCCTACCAGACCTTCTTTTCTCTCCCTCTCTTTTTTGTGTCTCTCCCTCTCATGAAATCCCTCTCACTTATATATATAGTTAGTTGTCTTACCTCTCTTTTCGTTCATTCTTTCCTTAAATAATTCTTTCCTCTCCCTTTCTTCACACCCTCAGTAGATTTTCCTTCTCACCATCTTCACTCCAGCCTTTAACCTTTCCTCCTTATATCTCGTTTTCATTCTCTTTGGTCCCTCATTCTCTCCTCCCCCAGTTCTCTCTTCATTGCACTCACACACTCCTCCTCTCCCTCTCTCTCCCTCTCTCTCCCTCCTCCTCTCCCTCTCTCTCCCTCCTCCTCTCCCTCCTCCACTTTCTTTCTCTCTCCCTCCTCCACTTTCTTTCTCTCTCCCTCCTCCACTTTCTTTCTCTTTCCCTCCTCCACTTTCTTTCTCTCTCCTCCCACTCACTCTCTCCTACCCCCTCTCTTTCTCTCCCACTCTCTTTCTCTCCCACTCTCTTCTTCCCACTCTTTTTCCCTCCTTCCCCCACTCCCTCCTTCCCCCTCTCTCTACCCTCCCACTCCTCCTCTCTCTTTCCCTGTCCCTGTTGCTCCCCCCAGAGGATCGACAATTAAGACAGATAACAGCAATCTCTGGTAATTAGAGGGGAAGATCTCCAGGGGGGCACCAGGGATCGGTCTGGGGATGGGGGGGGGGGTTGTTTCTCCATCATTCTCCCCCTCCCCCCTACCCCTTGGAAATTAGTTCAAGTGGGTCTCTGGTCTCCAAGCGTGAGACCATGGGGAAAAGGGAGAAAGAGGAAGAGAAGGATGAGAAAGTGAGAAGGTGTTGTAATTTGTATTGTACACAACAGTGAGAAAGCGAGACTGGACTGAAAAAATAAAAAATAAAGTTTTATATACATTTCCTAAAAGTCCTGTAGTGTGATTCCTTGCCATCTTTTAGAGTTGAATAATTTTAAGGCTATTTGACCCCATGAATGTATCTTCCCACATCTGTTACCAGCTGGATTCCTCACTTTCCAGGTCTATAAGGAAGTGTAGGGGAGGAGGAGGAGGAGGAGGAGGAGGAGCTGTGACCTGAAGGGAGTAATAAGATAGTGTTGAGACTACTACCGTACAAAGAAACAGACTGTCTTAGTAATACCTATAAGCTTTGTGTTTTGTGGCAAGGTGTTGAGGTGTGAGTACACTTTCTTGCTTTCTCATGCCTCGTCCCAGTAGAGCCTTTATTCTAGATGGTGGCTGACTGTGTGTACCGTATGTGTGGTCGTGACTATGTGCCATAAACAATAATTACCCATTGTTTACACTTCCTTTTCCTGACGTATGGCCTGTTTGTCGCCCTCACTGTTAGCCAGGTTTGTTCTTCTGCTTCTGTAAGAGGATATTGGGAAGTGCTTGCTAGACGCTAGGCTTATTTATGTACAGTGTTTTCTAGGTGTACAGTCGAGGTCTATAGTTCTTGTTCACGATTTGTTAGAAACCTGACCAATCTCCCATGAGAACACACAGGTGAAAAGTCTTATCCCTCCTTTTAAAATTGAACCTAACCTGAATTAGAGGACGAGATAGGATGAATATTATGACGGTAAGGTAGATGTGGAGAAAACAAAACATTAAGAAAGGCATTAAGAAATTAGACACCATTTGGCGTAGTTCCAGCAGTGTAATTGATGTGAAGGAGATAGGAGGTAATTGGAAGGAAGACTGAGCCGTAGAGGACAGACAACAACCACCACCACCACCACCACTACCACCACCAGACAGGAAGAGAAACAGACGTAAACACGGTGGGAGGAGCCAGCAAGCAGAAGGTGGATAATAACAGTGATGATTCCCACTCCTTCCTCCCCTCTTCTTCCCACCCCCTCATACAATCCCCTGGTGAACCTCAATTCTCCTTAGCTGGCTCCTTCAGTTACTCTCCCCCTCCCTCCTTAATCCCCAACACTTCCCCCTCCCTCCCCTTAATCCCCAACACTTCCCCCTCCCTCCCCTTAATCCCCAACACTTCCCCCTCCCTCCCCTTAATCCCCAACACTTCCCCCTCCCTCCCCTTAATCCCCAACACTTCCCCCTCCCTCCCCTTAATCCCCAACACTTCCCCCTCCCTCCCCTTAATCCCCAACACTTCCCCCCCCTCCCTCCCTCCCTCCTTTACTCAATCACTCACTTATTAACTCACTGATTCCCTCACTCTTTCATTTTGTCCTTTTTTAATCCCCACCTGTGTCCTTCCTCATTCACATACTTACCCTCACCACAGTTCCCACCCTTGTCCCTTACTATAGCCCTCCTCTCAGTCCACACCAATGTCTCTGTTTCATTTCACTCCTCATCAACCTCTCTCTCTCTCTTCTCACTTCTCTCCTGTCCCTTTTTCCCATTCTGTCCACACCAACGTTCCTCTATTCCTCTTCTCCTGTCTCTCCTTCCCTCCCTTCAATCCACACCAAAGTCTCTCCTTCCCTCCCTTCAGTCCACTATAATGTATCTCTCTCCATCCTTTCCGTTTCTCCTTTCCTCCCCCACAATCCCCATCAATGTCTCTCCCTCCTTCACCCATCCCTCCCCAGAACTGTCCCTCACCACCACCACCTCCCCGGTTCGATACAAATGACACATAATGAAGCATCGGTGCCGCAGATGACGAATGACTGGGACTGATTCATGGCTCACCAACACCCCAATTTGGAACCTCCAGTGATAAGTCAATTCCTTTCCTACCAGGGTCACAAGAGTAGGAGGAGGAGGAGAAGGAGAAGGTAGATTACAAAGGATTACAAGGATTACAAACGGCAGCAGATGTGTTAGTTCTTACCAATCTGTCTGATAAAACTACTAAATTAATATGAAAGTGGTTTACATATAATTATATATATTTTTTTTTTTTTTTTTTTTTTTTAACCTGGCGAGTAAATGGACCTACATTTATTCCCTTCTAAGTAATCTGACTTTAGATTGACGTTTCTCGTACTTTCCAGTGTTAAAAAGTTGCATTTTAGTACCTAGTTGTGTAAATATTCAATGTAGTTTATCTTGGATTGCATTACAACTACCGAAAAGCCAGGACATAAAATGAGGGAATCTGTACATTTTCGCCAGGCTGAAAAAATTGTAGTAAATAATAGTTAGAGCACGGAACAGGTGGAAGGAGAGAGGAAGGGGAGGGTGTGGTGAGGATGAGGTATGGGTGGAGGAAGGGTGGGATGGGGTGTGGTGAGGATGAGGGATGGGTGGAGGAAGGGTGGGATGGGGTGTTGTGAGAATGAGGGAGGGGTATGGTGGGGTGTGGTGAGGATGAGGGATGGGTGGAGGAAGGTTGGGATGGGGTGTGGTGAGGATAAAGGATGGGTGGAGGAAGGGTGGGGTATGGTAGGGTGCATGTGGTGAGGATGAAGTATGGGTGGAGGAAGGGTGGGATGGGGTGTGGCGAGGATAAAGGATGGGTGGAGGAAGGGTGGGGTATGGTAGGGTGTGGTGAGGATGAGGGATGGGTGGGGTGTGATGAGGATGAGGGATGGGTGGAGGAAGGGTGAGGTGGGGTGGGGTGGGGTTGGGTGAGGGTGAAGGAATATCATGTTGTTCGGTATTACTTGCCTTTCAAATTTATGGGGAATAATTTTCTTCGGGATTATATGTGTGAGACGTCTCGGTCATGAAGACTCGAACTAGACTGTCTTGGATTCGAATGGTGGATGATTTTATTGCCTCGTTCTCTTCAGTTTGTTGGTTTTGCATTATTGATTTTACCATTTATTTATTTATTCATTTTTTTTCTTTTTCTTTTTGTATGTATGAATATATATAGTATTTTAAGTTAAGAGATTGCTTTGTAGTAACCACTCATTATTTTCTCTAACATTATTTGTTTCTTTTATATTATGAATGTTGCTTATTTTAAAATGTTATTGATTATAATATTTTAGTTTATCATAATACCATCATATTTAGTAAAATCTGGATTGTACTTTTACTTTGATAACTCCAACTTTAGTTCATAATCGTTATATTTGTTTATTATTTGTTCTAGCAAAAGTTGATTTAAGTTCTCATTCAAACAGATAAGACAGTACCAAGATAGAAGAGAGAGAGATAATCACAGAAGTGGACCACAAAAGGTAAGACTCCATCACCTCTACTGACGACATCACCAGGTATAGTTCCCTTCAGTTCTACCTTTACCACTTCCCCATATATAGCAAACCCGAGACCATAATTATACAGATCAAATAACTCTTGAATGGATAAATGTCAGGTTACTATTGGTCGCGAGTTTTAAATGTATCAGCATAAAGGAATATTGAACTTGTAGGGCAAATATGTGTTGGTTTGAGACTGTGTTTACTTTTTATCTCTGGACGTGGGTGGGTTTACAGTACTTTGACATTTTAAATCGTATGGGGTTGGTCATTGACTCTTATCTAAGACTTTAGCTACTGTTTATGGATTGACTGAAATGGACCTAAAAAAAAAAATGCTTCGTGCCAATAGTACAATAAGATAACTTGCCTCACTAACTCCTTCCCTTACTAACTCCTTCCCTTACTACCTCTTTCACTCACTCAATACCACCTCTTTCACTCAGTACCTCTTTCATTCAGTACCTCTTTCACTCACTCAGTACCTCTTTCACTCACTCAGTACCTCTTTCACTCACTCAATACCTCTTTCACTCACTCAATACCTCTTTCACTCACTCAATACCTCTTTCACTCACTCAATACCTCTCTTCGTACCTCCCTCCCATTAAGACGGAGGTGCCCGGGGCTTGGCTGTGACACCTCAACCCGGGAGTCATCAGAGCGTCAATTAGTAAGCTTCCGCCGTCTGTATCAGTGACCTTTGACCTCGCCCTCTCCTCTCCTTCCCACCCCTGTCTTCTTCTGTAATCTCTTCTTCTTTTTCCTGTCTTCTTCTTTAATCTCTTCTTCTCTTCCCTGTCTACTTCCCACCCTTGTCTTCTTCTTCCCTCCCCTGTCTACATCTTCGTTCTCTTCTCTTCCCAGTCTTCATCTTCATTCTCTTCTCTTCTTCTCTCCCCTGTCTTCTTCTCTCCCCTGTCTTCTTCTCTCCCCTGTCTTCTTCTCTCCCCTGTCTTCTTCTCTCCCTTGTCTTCTTCTCTCCCCTGTCTTCTTCTCTCCCCTGTCTTCTTCTTCTCTCCCCTGTCCTCTGCCAACATCCGGAGTAATTCTGCTTACCCTTCAACACCACTACCACCCACCACCAGCAGTCGTCACTCGTTACCTACCACCACCAACGCTGATAAAGCAACACACCCTCATCACTAACGCCCTCATCACACTGTCGTTCGTCTTGTGTAGTCCTCGGGCGCCATATGACCTCGCTGTTGCGGCTGCTAATATCAACCAATCAGTCGTCTTGTGCAGTGAAATGAAAAAAATGGCCCCGACACAGGACGCGATGCTAGACTTTAGATGGTGACTGTACGTGCGTTAAGGACCCTGTGATCCTGTACGAAAACTGGAGGCTTCTGATTCCTCCTGACCACGCCATAAAACAAGCTCCTTCCATATAGGTGGTGTTTCGTGGCAATATATGAAGGACTCTTATAACTCCAATTTTCTGACTACATCACAGGGTTTCCTTAAGGACCCATGTGATGTAGTCAGAAAATTGGAGGTTAGTGAGTCCTTCAAACATTGCCACGAAACACCACCAACGTTGAAGGAGCTTGTTTCGTGTCATAGTCAGGAGGAATCAGAAGCCACCAGGTCTCATACACATTCACAGGAGACCCGAGGCGGTGTCATCGTGGCGCCGGGGCCGGAAACTGGGTCCACTACTGTTCGTGCCTTGATCTTCCTGGGAAAAAGATAATGATTAGACCCGTACATCATCATCGCCACTACTGTTCGTGCCTTGATCGTCCTGGGAAAATGATGATGATGATTAGACCCGTATATCATAACCACAACTGAAGGAACTCTGGCGTCGTCACGGGGATGAGTCATGATAAGTGGCTTTATGAACGGGATGAATTATTTTGTAATGGCGATAATTTACAGGGTAGGGTAGATTTATGCCTATATGGACTGTGTATAAGGTAATTACTGTATGCCAGCGAAAGGAAGGCTATTATACAGGTTCAAACACACTGACACAGGGAAGGGAGGACCTCATTATAGATTTTATTCGTGGTTAATGATTCTGTAATGGTTGGGAATGAAGTAATGAGGGTAATGCACGTGTGACTGTACATTTGAACAGTAGTGTCGAGATAATTTTCATAAGCATTTTTTCCAGATATACATGTTGAGTTGTTATTGAAAACATTCCCATTATTCCTCAGTGGTATTGTATATTGTTTTCTACATCCGTTCCCTTTAACCATTTTTCGTTCACTTCACAACCCCCTTTAACCCCCTAGCTTTTCCTAGCTTTCGTTCTTCTAGCTTTCGTTCTTCTCCCAGCTTTCGTTCTTCTCCCAGCTTTCGTTCTTCTCCCAGCTTTCGTTCTTCTCCCAGCTTTCGTTCTTCTCCCAGCTTTCGTTCTTCTCCCAGCTTTCGTTCTTCTCCCAGCTTTCGTTCTTCTTCTAGCTTTCGTTCTTTTAGCTTTCGTTCTTCTCCCAGCTTTCGTTCTTCTCCCAGCTTTCGTTCTTATCCCAGCTTTCGTTCTTCTCCCAGCTTTCGTTCTTCTCCTAGCTTTCGTTCTTCTCCTAGCTTTCGTTCTTTTAGCTTTCGTTCTTCTCCCAGCTTTCGTTCTTCTCCCAGCTTTCGTTCTTCTCCCAGCTTTCGTTCTTCTCCCAGCTTTCGTTCTTCTCCAAGCTTTCGTTCTTCTCACAGCTTTCGTTCTGCTCCAAGCTTTCGTTCTTCTCCTAGCTTTCGTTCTTCTCCTAGCTTTCGTTCTTCTCCTAGCTTTCGTTCTTTTAGCTTTCGTTCTTCTCCTAGCTTTCGTTCTTCTCCCAGCTTTCGTTCTTCTCCTAGCTTTCGTTCTTCTCCTAGCTTTCGTTCTTCTCCTAGCTTTCGTTCTTCTCCCAGCTTTCGTTCTTCTCCTTTTCTCTTTCTATTTCCTTACTTGTCAACCTCCACATCACAGTCACATTACGTGCATCTTTTCCTGTGCTTCCCTGCTCTAATTACTGTATTTCTCGCATGTACCGTCGGCTAGATTAGGGAGCGGGTTGGGGAGGATGATGGTTGGGGTTTGTAGGAGGTAATATGGGGTGGGGTTTGGATGGGTTTGAGAGGGATGGTGAGTGGGAGGAGGGTAAAAAAAAGTAGGTTGGGAGGTTGGAACAATGGTAACTACAACAAAATTATATGCACTAAATAGATGTTACAATTTTAATACAATTTTTTTTTTTTTTTTTTTTTTCATTTGCAACCAACGCTGATGTAAGCCAGGGAGCAAAATTATTAGTATGTAGCTGTCCAACCGCTCGGGATGTTTCAAAAGTTTTAAGTAGATAACAGAGGATAATGTCGGATCTAAATTGTACCGAGTTCATTATATTTTATTCCTTACTTTACTAAATGTGTGTATCGTGCCTCATACCGTTCGTGCCGAGACTTCCCAATGATAGTGTACGTGTTCGGGTTCTGCCGTACGATTACCGCCCAAATTACCACAGATAAAAAGACGATTTGTTATAACGTGATCTGGGACAGGGTTTTTTTTTCTGCTTCTGTTTTATTTCTCGTATTTTTTTTTTTTTTTTTTTTTTTTTTTTTTATAGGTGCAAACTTATCCTATTGTTCCATTCATAACATACAGTACAGTACACTTTGCAGGATCGTGCGTGAACCATCCATCGCTCTATGTGTTCAAGTTTTATCCACGTCGAGTATCATACAGAGGGAAGATTGTGTTATGATGGTTAAGATGTCACCGATAATATTGACGATGATGATGATGATGATGAGAATACGAATAATGCCATGATCTTGATGCCAATAATACAGATAATGCCATGATGTTGATAATAATAATACGGATAATGCCATGATGTTGATGGTAATAATACGGATAATGCCATGATGTTGATGGTAATAATACGGATAATGCCATGATATTGATGAAGATAATACAGGTAATGCCATGATGTTGATGATAATAATACGGATAATGCCATGATGTTGATGGTAATAATACGGATAATGCCATAATTTGATGCAAATAATACTGATAATGCTATGATGTTGATGCTAATAATACAGATAATACCATGATATTGATGCTAATAATATGGATAATGCCAGGATGTTGATGCAAATAATACAGATAATGCCAGGATGTTGATGTGTGTAACTTAGGAAACTGAACTGAACTGAACTAGACTGGCTTTCCGTAGTACATGTAGAGATTCTCCCACGCTTCATGGTACTCAGCCTCGGTTAATGACGGTAATATTACAACTGGGGGGAGGCGAATATAAGCGGCAATTCCCAATATATTCTCAGGCATGAACATTTCTCCGGTATTTGTGGTTCGAGGTGATCATGAGTTGAAAAGTGGGACGAGTAGAGATATTTTTTATCATTATTATTAAACAGCGAAAATTTTTAAGCCAGGAAGAGTAGAAACTAGAAGAATTTAATTATAATTTGTTTATACCAGTACAGTGGAAAGTATAGAAAGTAATGAAATGTATAGCGAGATGGAAAAGCGTTCAAAAAAAGAGTATATAAGATAGAAGATCAGAAAAACTCAAAGAGAGCACAACTTAACGATGCTGAAATAACACCTTTACACGACAGGCAAGATGATTTTATACGTAATTTAGGACCGAATTTCTAGTCGCTGTGACGTGATATAATTTAAACTCAAAACACCGTCATCAGATCAAAAAATATGATCCTGTTTATGGTGTTGATACTTCTTACCAAGTCATGGCATAGAGTTCAGTTCACTAAGTACAGTCAGGGAACAAAGTACTTGAACAATACCGTTGGCGGAAGCTAGGCAACAACCTCAGAAGGAAACACGCGATTGGTGGTAGACAAAATTCATGATTAACTAAATAATTTCGATCACGCATAAGTTATTTGGATTTAACTAGTCAATTCGACCCACTGTTTCATCACTAGTGTATTTCTGACTGAGTGTGTGTCCATTATTTTCCAACTTTCTGCTGGTTGGTTGGTGGTAGAAATTGTAGACACATGATTAGAATCCGACTTTTTTCTTCGAACCGTCAAGTGACACTGAAGGAACGTTTTGCTTTGACCTTCAGGATCGGAAGAAAAAGAAAAATGGTATATAGAAACTTCAATTGGCGTAATAAACAGGCAAAATTCGTCTGTGTGTGTTTATTTATCAGTAGTGGTGGTGGAGTACACGGGGCGGTGAAAAAAAGAGCGAAAGATTTGATTCCTTTAAGAACCCTGTGACCATGTTTGAAAATTGGAGGCTTCTGATTCTTCCTGACTATGCCACAAAAAGGCTCCTTCCATATAGCCTAGGTGTGTGTGTGTGTTTCGTAGCAGTATTTGAAGGACTCATTTATCTCCAATTTTCTGACTACATCACAGGGTCCCTTAAAGAACGCGACGAAATCTTCCAAGTTATTCATGTTTAGAAATTTTGTATTGAAGGACTGACTGTATATTGCGGTCAGGGAGTGGCGTGACTCTCCAATGTTCAGTTTATTTATAGAACTTCCGATGTAACAGCCATTATCTTGTTGCCTGTCTGCCTGCCTGCCTGCCTGCTTAATTGCTTGCTCATTCAGGTTCATTGATTTACCCCCTTCACTTCACCACTTGATAAAGGGGAGAAACTGAATCCACCAAATATTGTCACGGAAATGATCCCTTCTTAAGTAGCACTGTGGTCAGTTTGGTTACCTGGGCTGGTTTGGAGGAATCCGTAGACGTCTAATTTACCAAAAAAAAGAACTTCTAACTTCCACCATGTGTGGGATACTTTTGCCGACAATGCAGGGACTGATGTAAAATAATAATAATAATAATGATCATAAAAATAATTTTAATAATAAAGTAAGGGTAGATTACTGTTAAAAAAAAAAATAATCTACAGGGATTTTGAACCTCGAATGAATATCCATAAGCTTGAAGTATGATGATTGTGTGTGTGTGTGCTATTTATTTTTGTTCTGTTTTGTATAGTACCAGGTCAAGAGGGTGTTAAAGGACTATTGACCTCAGTTGTACCACCAGATATAATTTTCTATATTCGTTGATCATGTGTCCATTAATTTAACGTCAGTAACATCAACAACGCCTTTACCAGTACAGATAATCCCACATGTCTCAATATCTACTGAGGAATCACGTAAAACACACACACACACCCACACACACACACGAAAATCGCCTTCATGGCTCTCGACAGTAAAACCACAAACATAGTTTCGCGGGGTTATAAGTAGGTGTTATGTTTTTTGTTTTTTTATTCCTCTTCCTTCAGATACATTGGGTGAGAGAAATTCTGTCACAATAGAAAACTGGTTCCCTACACACACACACACACACACACAATACATAGCTATATACACTAACAACACGCACACACAAACACCAAGCGCACACAAACATATCTATACCCACAAACACATTTATACCCACAAACACAATCCCAGAATATAATTATACGTCTCCATCTAACCATCCATCCATTCATCTATTCATCTATTCATCTATCTATCCATCTAACCATCCATCCATCTATCCATCTATCTAACCATGGACGCTGGGACGAGGCTAGATAAATAAGTAAGTGCCCTCGTCACCACTCTAATGCTCAGAATCACAGCCACTTTTGCCATGAAGCAGCAACAGGAGTGAGTGGGTGAGTTGGGGAGGGAGTCAGTGAGAGGCGCCTGGAGACCCACCAACACCAACACCACCACCATCATGCACCATAATAATAATAATAATAATACATAAACAAGGTGGTTGGTTGGTTGGGGTTGGATCACGTGTTGTCTCTTGAAGTTGCTGAATCCATACTGACGACAGAATATTTGTTTATTTATCTATTTATTTTTATTGTTTTTCTAGTGGGTTGGTTTGGTTTGGTTTGGGGGCGAATTGGAGTGGTAACGATTTCTCCAGACTTTATTTTTTTGCCAGGGAACAGAATATCTTGGTGTAGGCTATGTGGACGTGATCTGTTTTGTAGCGTAGTTTAAAGGAATCTGTATAGTCGTTCAACCAATGACTCGCTACATTTATCACTCTATTGTTTATTAATAGACATATAATGTTAATTTTGTGTGTGTTTTTGTTAGTTACTATTAGTCTGTTAATTATGTTATCAATTATTATTGTTACTTGCCCGTTATTTTCAGTGTTTCATAAGTTATTTATTAGCCCACTATTTATGTTATTTATCAATCTTCTAGTTAATGCCATTCTGTTATTTATTACAATTTTGTTATTTATGCTTTGATAATCCTTCTAATGATGTAATTGCAGTCGTTAAGTAGCATCAACCAGCATATTTCAGATTTTCTACCTGAGGCGACAGGTAACGATTATATTCACACTAAACCCAGACGATTATTTTGTCGGAGGGAATTCCTGCTGCTGTAAGAAATTTATAAGCAATGTAAATTGACCATCAAGTAACACATTATCATTATATAATATACATGGGCTAACGCCAAGCGATTTAAATTGCCACAAGCAAGCCCTAGGTATTCCAAGGCTAAAACTCCACGAGTGACATCGCCAGTGAAAGCGTTGAAAAGTGTCGTGAAATGCTTGTCATATGTATTTCTTAACCGTATTATTATTTGCTTCACGTAGGTGTGGAAACATTTATGTATTAAAATACGGTCGGAAAACAGAGTTGAGGCAGGACGGCAACCGTGACAGTGCCAGCCAAATCGTTCTCTCTGTGCGTGATTCTGTTTCTCGTCAATCACTTGCAAAAACAAAGACAAAGTAAACGTGCCTGATGGCTTTGTTTCATGCTGCAGTGTCAATACAATATGTCCGGTCGTGATCAATAATATTCTTCCACATTGAGTTGATTCGTTTAAAAGTATTATATATACAGTTTTTCCTGTGTTCGGTAACTGGGAAATTATCCAATAAATAGGTTGCATTATCGGTTTATTTTACTTCAATCAGATACTCACTACTCATAATAATAACATCATATGAGTACGTGAAAACATTAGGCAGCATTTTTGTTTGAATTACCCATATGTGTATGATTATTTTTGACCACGACTGTACGTCCATTTGTCAAGCTTTGATCTAAAAAATATATAAATCGTATAAATGGTGTACCTCATTTATCTCCAGGCACACACATATATATATATACGAACACCCAAGTGTATACACAGACGTATTGTATGAATAATTATTGTTGTATAATTGATTAGATTGACAAAAAAAAAAGTCACGCCCAATTATAGTTCCGGAACACCTTTGGATGAAACGAGCTCAAAAATATGGTGGGAAATTTTTGCTGTTGGTCTGTGTAATGTTGGTTCATAAGATTCACTCAAATGCTTAATTTTCATTCACTTGATACATGACTTTTTATTGACTGTACAGAGACATTCAGAGAAACTGCATCACTTGAGGGTTATACTTATAATTAGTATAAGTCTCACTATTTAATGATATCTAAACTCTTTATTCCAGCTGTAGTGAAAAGCAGAAAGAGTCATCCAAGATGCCAGTATCGGCATTATAACTAATTATTCCACCGAAGGTTATACTTTCGTTATAATCAAACACAAATTCACTGCCTTTCAACTTTTTTATCACAGATTAACGTAGAGATTGAATTAAGTTTATTAATGCACATAGTTCACGCACGCACATTACGACACTTAGGCGTGTTAGAGCGTGCCTTCTGTATTAAATGCCTGTGTGTGTGTGGACTGGCTAGAGTTTCTGTGTTTGTCTATGTGTGTGCATGCGTGTCGGTTTTTGTGTGTGCGCGTGTATTTTTCCTCTTTTTGCCCGTTCATATTTGCGGTCAGCACCTTACTTCTCAACTCCTCACTTTCATTCCTCCAGATCCCACTTCCTGTGTGTATCTTTTTCTTCAGCAATACATCATCCACGCGCCTCAGCTTGTGTTTCATTTTACTTCTTCCTCCTTCCTCTTTACTCTCATGTACAGTCACAATGAAAAGTCCCCCATCGTGACCATCAAGGGTCAGGCTAGTCACTCGGGTGTTGGCTGAGCATAAAATTATTTGTTGTTTATCGTCTATATACTTGGTTCAGGAACACAAGACGTCTTCCTGTTCTGATCATAACAATATGTTGGAAGTAAAAAACAAACAAGTAAACCCTCATAAAAACAAGTAAACTTTATATGAAATCAAATTATGTAAAGCCACGAGTACCAACTCACTTATTGGAAATAAGAATTGGATACTTGAGGAAATACACATCTGTCGAACTGTTATATTACATGCGTTAAGAGAACATTATTGCCTTTCTCGTAACACTCCTAAAATGTATAAGGACTGTATCGTTAGTAGTAACATGTAACAGGTTGCTAGGCTCAGCCAAGCTACTGTATGTCTAGACTTCCCACTCTCCTGAGTCCATTTCTACCTGTACCTTATTGCTTCCCTCATCTTTACCCTCCATGCCGGCAATCCCAGAATTCACACCCCTCACCCATTCCCACCCCACAAAGCCCCATCCATCTTGAGCTCTCCCCACAACTGCCGTCGTCACCACCGCCTCCATCCCCCCCCCTCCACACGTCCCTATTACCACCCCCACCACCAAAACCGCCGCCTCCTCCAACTACCAACACAACTGCAGCAACACTTCTCCTCCTCCACCTCCTATCCCATCTCAACCTGCCACCTCCACCTCCCACCCTTTCTCAACCCACCACCATCTCCAGGACCACCGCCCACCCAACTAATCCATCACCATCAGGCTCAATTCTAGCAAATCCTATCATAAATCTAGAGAGGCCACGCCCCTGAAAGCTTAGCAGTGCATGGACGTCCCAAGATTTCACCCTCCCTGCGACGATCAGCACTATTATGGTCAGCGACTGGGAATGTAGACTTGGGAGGGTGGCTGACTGGTTGCTGAAATGGTGTTGGGTTGTTTTTGTGGTGTCTTAAAACATTAAACTTTTGTTGAATTATAATGTCGTCTATATACATATATATATATATCACTTCTTCTTCATCTATGTAACTTCTTTCTTTTCTATTTGTAGTTCTTTGCATTCTTCTTTCTTTCGTAATTCTTTTTCTTGTTCATTTTAATATTTTCTCTTCTCCCTTATCCCTTTCTCATTAATTAATATTTCCAATCTGTGAGACGTTTAACCGTGAGTGAATCCCGTTACTGTTTCAGTCAGTCCTCGGTCATTAGAGGGATGGCAGTTCCGACGCGGTGGTATTGAAATTGCTCATTGTTGTCTTGTGATTGGCCGGCGTATCGTAAGTGCCATTGTTGGTGTGGTAATTGTGGCTGAGAGTGTCGCCTGAGCTGACTGTGTTGCTGCCTCGGTCGTGTCTCCCGTTTGGTAATGCCTAGTAAATCGTTCGATCGTCGGCGATTAGCGCTGATGGTTTTGATTATTGCGATGGCTTTTGATTTTGTGTAATTGCTGGTGCCGTTGCTGATATTACCAGTATAATTATCTCCGCCTGTGAATTTGGGAAGAAGTTAATGTTTAACTTGCATTTGTCCGCTAGAGTGTACAGTTGAACAGTGAAAGGAAATAAAAGTAATATTTAAATATTTTTTGTGTAGCTTACATCTTCATTTTGATTCAAGGACTAATTAACTATCCATGAATGAGGATTCGAATTTCTCTCTGTTGATAGAATCCAATGTAACGGTTATGTTGGCATCACCGAGTCTTGTTTAGTTATGATGATGATGAATATGCTGCCGTGTTCATTGCTTAGTGTTTAATTAATTAACATGGTTTAATTACTATTCATAATATACTTGCCTTTCCAGTATCTGTTATCGTTACTTAGCATAAATCAATAACAATATTAATAACTATCAGCACTAATGACAACTTAAGCTTTAAATAACTAATGGTTTTCCTGTGAACGCTAAATCATTTTGGACAGTCGTCACTTTAGAGAAACATCATATACATGACATTATGGAAATGTAATTATTATGTAGTTGTACAAATGAAAAAGAAACCAATATTTACCCCGAACATAATAAAATACAGCATGTGAGAGGAAAAGGTAGTTATTAATCTAAGGAAAGAAAGTTATAAACCGTATATGAAATAAAACCTGTAATGTCATAGAATATCAAATTGCTTGATCATACCTTATAGAGTCGGACGATCAGTTTAATTAAGCAAAAATGTGTATATATTTTGTACAACATCTTTTTAAATATATGGAACTTAAACTTGATACTTGTACTTAATTATCTCTCGGTATTATTTCTCTGATGAATATGTATAATTTCGTAATGAAAACATTTTATGATGTAAATGATAGCAATTATATACTAACTCAACACAATAATCAACCCACTTTCCTGTTATCATATAAATTAATTTAACTCATTTTCTCTCCCTCCTGTTCCGTACACGGGATGATAAACACCAATGAACATAATGAAGGGGTTTATACATATTTACACCCACAGCAGCTACCAATATTATAACTCTACGTAATGTAACTATTAATTAAGGGGAAAGTTTTATGTTGGTAAATCTGGAGCAACTGAATCCTCCAAACTATTACAAGCAACCAAACATCATTATTTTTTGCTCTTCTGGTCCTGTTTCCGAGCATACTTTGGAGGAATCAAGGAACTCCAATGTACCAAAAAGAATTATATACCACCTTAAGGGGATAATTAATATACTTTTGGTACACTGGAGTGCCTTGATCCCTCCAAACTATGCCAGGAAACAGGAACAAATTAGCAGAAATAACGGTGGCGTGTTGCTTGGAATATTTTGAAGGAATCAGTTGCTCCAGAATTACCAGCAGTATAACACATATTCTCAACCATCAACACCCAAAGATCTTTTTTTTTTTTTTTTTTTTTTTTTTTCCATTTATAAGTTTGATAATCAAGCTCCTCGTCTTCTTCCCTCCTCCTACAGTATAATATGTTGTGCTTGTCTGGCCTAATGTGACGATAAACAACAATGAATATAATTAAGAGACGGACAAACACCCCATCCCCGACACCAGCCCTGCAAACAGCTCACCCTTGTCTTAACTTTAATTACGCCCCTCAACAGGATAATGGTGGCGAGGGGGGTGCACGAACTATCATGGTCCCCTCCCTCCCTCCCCCCCCCCTCTCTTTCTTTCTCTGTGTGTGTTTTCTGTCTCTGTCTTTCTATTTCTTGTTTTCTTTTTCTCATTATTTATTTCTCTTTATTTCTCTTTCTCTTTTTTCTCTATCTCTTTATTTATTTCTCTTTCATTTTATTTCTCTATCTCTTTATTTTTTTCTCTCTTTCATTTTATTTCTCTATCTCTTACTCTTTCTTTTATCTCTCTTACTCTCTTTCTCTTTATTTCTCTATCTCTTACTCTTTCTCCTTCTCTCTTTCTTACTTTTTCTTACTCTCTATATCTTTATTTCTCTCTCTTTCTCTTTCTTCTACTTTTCTATCTA
>JAWQEG010006172.1:30000-50316 GCA_033782935.1 Petrolisthes cinctipes
TACCTTGTGTGGCGGTATCCTGCAAATTGGAAAGTGGAAGGCAGTCAGTTACATTTAGAGAAGTGGTAAGTGCCTCTCGCTAACTGGTATTTATGAAAGTGAGTTTAACGGAGAGTGAACGCTGTCTGTGTCCACCTCAAACCTTCCGACCCAAATAGCAGATAACTTGAACCCCGTGTAAGTGTCGCATTTCGTGGGCCGACGTCGACATCCAGTGTTCGGCATTTAGGTATATTAAGGCGTGGAAGTACTTTTGTGGGGAAATATACAGGAGTTACGTTGGTGTTACTCTCGATTTATATTTCCTCCTCCCTCACCCAACTGTTCCTTTGCTCGCCGACGCCGCCCATTCTTCCTGACACCACCAAAAATTTAGAGGGAGTGTGTTGTCGTGGTGAAACGTTGTGGTTTGTGTGTGTGTGTGTGTGTGTGTGTGTGTGTGTGTGTGTTATCCTGAAAAGAAGCACAATCATGAAATAGGTTTGCCCAGTCTACTAAAATCTTCCATCGTCCTTCAATCTATGTTCAGAGGACTGGAAGACACCACCGAATGTGAGTTATGCAAATATGACTGAAGAAGGAGGAAGGAAATTAATGTAAGTGTGATGCGACCCTCTATAGTCTCTTTCTAGTAGTGTGTGGCGCCACCTTCACGCCCCTTGCTTCATCCCCATTACAATAAATGTTTGTTATGGTAGAGATACGGTATGTTAGTGGAGAGTGTGAGTTTCGTGCACTTCAAGGAGACACGTAAGTAACATAACGAACCAGGAAACACAGAGATTATTCTTGAGTGTTCCTCAGACGTCGCCGTAATGTGCGACGTAATATTAAACGTGTCTTTGGTCATTGTAATAAGGACACCGCCAAAACAAGTGGAACATTATTTTGGTCACTTTTACAAGAGTGTCACTAGAGTTAAGCAATGGTTGACGTGTACTTTTTCTGACCAACTCCAGCAGACCGTTTGTCGTGGTAGAAAAAAACATCGTGTACCCCAAACATAAAGAAATAAACACAGGCACTTTATGTTTGTTAATCCACACATACATCGGCTTCCGTCTTATACATTGTTGGTCTAATGCCATATAATTTCACACATCAAATACTCTCCATTGTATATGAATTGCTATATAAAAACCAATACCTATTGTCAGTTCATTTGGAAGATAAAAGATGCAGGGAGATGAGTTGGGTTAGAGAAGGTCAGGCTACCATGCATAATCTTCTATACTCCATTTGATATAACTTGACTTAAATGCACCAATTCCCTTCAGCAGTACGTAACATGACCTCTGATAAAAATTTCGCAAACAAACCAGTGTTTATAAATTGCAGGACAGTAACCTAACCAGTTGTGTAAATATTTGGTGTGGCTTGTCTTGGATTACAAAATATTTACTTAATAATAAAGCCAAGAAATTTAATGAGGACACGCGTACATTTTCCGCAGGTTAGTAAAATGGAGTGTAGTGGGTGTGAGGTTGATGGTGTTGGTAGGTCCTAATCTCACCTAATTCTCACCCCTTAGCTCTCTATTCAGTACGTTTTGTCACCCTAGTTCTTCTGTCCTCGTCACCCCTTACCTCTCTCTCTCTCTCTCTCTCTCTCTCTCTCTCTCTCTCTCTCTCTCTCTCTCTCTCTCTCTCTCTCTCTCTCTCTCCATTCCTTAACTTTGCCACTTATTAACCAATGAAGGAGTGACAGGGTTAGTTTATGCATTGTCTCCATGCTACCACTCTCTCTCTCTCTCTCTCTCTCTCTCTCTCTCTCTCTCTCTCTCTCTCTCTCTCTCTCTCTCTTTGTTTACCCATATTATGCTCGGGTCTCTTTTACGATCACTATGTTCATACTTGTTACCTTGACTATCTTTACATCTTCCTGTCTTTTCCTATCTTCCTTTCCCTAGACAAAGACAGATAAACGTAAAAACCAGAGGCAGCCTGAGACACAAGCAGGAGGGGAGTGAGAGATCATGTAACACACACAAGTACAGCACGAGACAGACCACCACAGACAAAGAGACAGGCAGACAGACAGACAGACAGAAATTGACGGCAAGCAGTCGAAAAAGTCACCCATTACACACACACACACACACACACACACACACACACACACACACACACACACACACACACACACACACACACACACACACACATATTAGCCAGGATAGAGAGGCGAGATATGAAGGAGAGTGTGACGTCATGACCCCAAATGTAAACAAGGCCCCTGGTATGAATTTATTCCTACCAGGGACAACAATCAATGATGGGGACCGTGTTCATCCTGCCATTTAGTTTTTGACGCTTCACTTCTATATTTGGGGAGATTCTTGGCCTGGCAAATTCTTCAGAGCATAGCCAATAGATAGATAAATATAATAAAGTATTGCAATGAAAACGAAATTGTGAAGTGTTCATTTACCCATATACTGTACTATATTTATTTTCTTTATTTTTATTTTCATTTTCATTTTCTCTCTCTCTCTCTCTCTCTCTCTCTCTCTCTCTCTCTCTCTCTCTCTCTCTCTCTCTCTCTCTCTCTGCTGACGAAGGTGGTATCAGCGTCAGTGGTCATTCAGTCAGAAGCCTTCCAGTTGTGTTATCAGCCTCAGCCGTCACACCGACACCACAGATCAGGGTGTTAAGATAGGCTCCTTACACACTCGACACACACACACACACACTCTTCGATCTCTCTGCTTCCTATCTCGTCTCTGCCTTCTTTTTATCCCACCATCTTGGCTCCTTCCTCTCAGTGTTGTTTTCCGTGTTGCCCCTTTTCCTCTTGGTGCTTCCTTTCTTTCCTCTTGGTGTTTCCTTTCTTTCCTCTCTCCCTATGCAGTGCTTTCCTCTCTCCCTATGCAGTGCTTCCCATATTATTCGTCTCTCCTCAGTTTTAAATCTTTCGTTGCCACCAATTCACTTCATTCTCACAGGATTCGAGGATACTTAGAATTGGATACACTTGGATGCACTTGACTATTCTACCAGCTGTACTTGATGTCATTCTTTATAAGAGGTAAAGCACTATTCTACCTCTTTGTCTGCATTCCACACCACAGGCAATGCTAGTACAAGATGGTTTAGCTGGTTTACGTAATGTGTTAAAGTGAGGGAGGGAGTGGGGACGCGGAGAAGGGAAGGGGAGAGTTTGGAGTCTTCGTGGGGAGGGAGAGAGGAGGGAAATGGAGAGGATTTGGGGAATGGATAAATACTAAGCAAGAGTATAGTAGAGACTAATGGCACAAGAGGAAGGGGAATGGTGTAGACAGATGAGAAGGTGAAAGAGAAAGAAGATTATGGAAAAGGAGACAGAAAATCGAGGTGGTATATTGAGAATGAAGCAAGTGCAGTTAAGTAAATCTGATTGTGTGTGTGGGTGTGTGTGTGTGTGTACAATATATACGTATAAGTTTGTATATACTTGAATGTTTAGGAGTGTGTATGTGTGGAATTGCTCTTTACTACCTAGAATCTCACAAACACACACACACACACATACATAAACACACACACACACACATACATACACACACACACACACACACACATACACACACACACACACATACACACACTCTGGTCTTTGTGGCAACGTGTGTCGAGGAATCAGGAAAAGCACACATCAGATTAACATTATAAAGAGGTGCTACTGGGTCCTGGTTGGGGAAGGAGGGATGGGGGGCAGGGGGGCGTAGATTGTGTAAAGAGGGTACAGGTCTGAGAAATAGAGTTGGGGAAAGGGTAGTGGAGGTGTTTACTATATGTGGTGAAGGGAGAGACTATAAGATGTATAAAGGATTAGAATGAGGGAGGAGAGAGTTGAGTGCTATATAGGAGTGTGAGAGTAGGATTGGGAATGAGATGGAAGAAGGACTGGATAATCGGGAGTATAGATGGAGATAGACTTATGAAGGGTTTGGTAAAAGAGGAGATAATTGAAATGAAATAGTTTAGGGGATTAGGTGAGAAAGGAGAGGAGTGAGAGGATATTGTGAAGAAGATTACAAGTGAAGGGAGAGTGCTGTATAGGGGTTGTGCTAGAGAGGAGTTGATTGGGAGGGAATAAATAAATAGGATAGGGGATGTATGAGGAAGGGTGGGGATTAGGTGAGAAAGGAGAGGAGTGGGAAGAGATAGTGAAGAAGGTTATAAAAGGAAACTGAGGGTATTATTGTATTGGGGTTGGGCGAGAGAGGAATGGATTGGGTGGGAATAAATAGGATAGGGGTTGTATGAGAAAGAGTGGGGTCTAGACGCATAGAGGGCTAAATGAAAAAAAAAAAAAAAATAGAGAGAGTATGGAAAATAACGTGTAGGGGATTAGATGAGGAAGGAGGGTTTAGGAATGGCTATTAAAAAGAGGGATAAATGAGGGTGTAGGGGTTAGCTTAGGTGTATATTGAGTTATAGGTAAGTAAGAACAGGACTCTCTCACCTGTTTTCTCCTCTCCCTTCCTCTTGATCCTTCTTTCCCATCTTTCCTCCCCATCCTATATAGCCCACACCCTCCCTCCCACCTACTCCCTCTCTCTCTCCACCCCTGCTCATCCTCCTCCTCCTCCTCCCACCTACTCTCTCTATCTCCTCCTCCTCCTCCTCCTCCACCCCTGCTCCTCCACCCCAGCTCCTCCTCCTCCTCCTGTACACAAACTCAACTCTCTTTGCCAACTGAGGCGTTAAGAGAGGGAGTTGGAGTCTTTTATGCATTACTGAGGACAGAATTTAGTCGGCGGCCCAAAATGCGGGTGGATTGACCTTGGTAGACTGTGGATGTTGCCCTACACTTGAGACGCCATTTGGGATAAGCCGAGTACAAAGAAGAGTAAACAGAAACAGAGCCATTTGTCCTGACGAGGGAGCTTGGTGCTATTCTTAACCAATCTACAAACTCTTTTTTTTTCACTTTCTCAGCGCACAAAGGATTAGGGGTTCAAGGATTTCTGAGAGCGCGAAATGAGCACTTTAACAAACAGATCGACTGTGGCAAGGTGAACCTAAGGGGAAGATACAGTGTTGGTAAATCCGGAGCAAATTATTCCACCAAACTATTCCAAGCAACAGGCTACCATTATTTTTTTGTCAATCTGATCCTGTTTCCTGGCATAGTTTGGAGGAATCAAGGCACTCCAATATACCAGAAGTGTACTACCCCCTTAAATACAAAGGGAGAGGATGGTGCACAATGATCACCTCTCTCCACCGGTCTGAAAATACACACAAGATAATGCTAAATATTATTACAATGTCTCCATCCTACCAATCCCTCAGGACCAAGGAGAATGGAGGAGGGATTGACACATCGGGTTTGAGGGAGACTGGGAATATAGAGTAGGTTCTGTACAGTCGGCTCCAGGAATTCGTAAACAGAGCATTGGTTAAGAGGAGGGTACAGTTTTGTCTAATTTGGGAGATAATGATTCCTCCAAACTATTCCCAGCAACAGGCCACCATTATATTTGTTATTTAATCAGGTCGTGTTTCCTGACGTGCTTTGGAGGAATCAAGGTGCTTCATTGTGTACCTAAAATATACCCTATCCTTAATTAATAGTTGGTCTTTATTCTGCACATGATGTAAGGATAATTCTGCTGACTGATTCAAATATTAGCCAAATAACTTTACGATGAAATTTTGGTGTTAGGAAATTAATGTGCTCTAATTTGTAGTTGTTACGAACCCGTGATGTGCCAGTGGTGTATACGAATATCTGAGGCCGACTGAACAGATCCACAGTACTGCATGAGTGGAATGAAACCGTATCATAATAAGTGAATTTTGTGAACCATTATTACAGGGATCATTAGCCATAGTTTCGCAGTTTTTTTATATTTTTTATATTTATTATTTTATTTTGTTTTTATTTTATTTTTAAGGCCGTTTCATTCTAAGGTGGTGCTTGACTTTTGTGCGTGGTTGTACTGTACATTTGTTGGTAAATGTACTGTTGCATCATCATTTTTTTTTCTTTTCTTTTTTTTTTAGATGGCTGAGGAAGTAGAAAAGGGTGATGAAGGAGGAAGAAGAAATGGTGGAGGAGGAGGAGGAAGAGGAGAAGGAGAGAGAGAAGGGTGATGGGGAGATAACCTGGGCAATTGGAAGATGAGCGGACAAGTGGGGGACAAAAACAGCCGTGGTAAATAGTGTCACTCGAACCCTAACTGGTTAAGTAGTGTACCCCACAACTGACCCTCATGACCCGGCACACCCACACTACGCTAATAAAGGCATATTTACTCACGTGGCTTACTCAGGGAAAAAAAATACAAACATGAGTCTGAAGGGGAGACTCTCTCTCTTGTTGGTGAATTGGAAGGTCTTCTCTGATTCCTTCTAACTATGCCAAGAAAACAGATACCCTCAGTGGTACTATAGTAGGGGATCTGTATCTTGGCATAGTTAGGAGGAATCAGTAGCCTTCCAATTCATCACCAACACGAGAACCTCCCCTTAAATTCGTTGTAGGTTACGTTGCTCATACATACCCGACGCCAAGTATTTAGACCTAAACTCATGTGGTGTGGTCATGGAAGAAAAAAAAAAAAAGTCCGTGAGCCTTCTAAGTTCACAGAAATTTACGTAGATCTATAGGCCTATTCTGCACTTTATTCCTGGACATTGGCTGCCGTGGCTTATATATGGAACAATAATATGTGCTGTAAGAATGATAACAGTGTTGGCAAACTCGACAGATGTAAATAGATAATGACAAAAAACGGGTATTGTAAATATAGTGTTGTACGTCTGTGATAAGTGGCGACGTTTATTGACAACTCGATGTTTGAACTTAACTCCTAATGAATACCAATCACTCCAAGTACACACAAATTGAACTGGGCCTCTTATAGGAAATGTCCATCGTAAATTATTTGCTTTGGAAATTCAGGGAAATGAGATGTACCAGGATATCAAAACGCCAGTATACAAATTGCAATATACACCACAGTAGGAGTCCCAGGTGCTTGAGGCTGCTAACAAGACGTGTTTTTCTCTTACTTAGGTGTAGGTGTATTGCGTGTGGTGTACTTGTATATCAATTTTGTTGTGCATTGGATGTGTTGGGTGTGGCATAAAGTGACGAGGGTGACGGATGGTATTTTGAGGTGATATCTTGTCTACAATTTATAAAGAAATAGACAGGCAGAGAAAAGACATAACATGATAATAGTCGAGAGGAAATTAATGAGAAGCAAAAAAAAAAAAGAAAAAAAAAAACAGGAACTAAAATACATAATGAAGGAAACTAAATGACACACAAAAAAAAAAAAAAAAAAAAAAAAAAAAAAAAACAGCATAATACATACTAACATATACAAGAGAAATTATAACTTCAGAACTTTATGTGCAGTTTTTTTTTTTTTTTTTTTTTTTATCAGTAGGGTCGATGTAATATATTTTGGTCTGGGCTACAGCCAAGGGAAGTTAATAGAAAATTCGGAGATTTCTATTAATATATTTCATATCATTTTCCAGTTTATGAAGAAAAACAAAGCAAGTGATGTTTTCCTCCAGTGTACGTTTATCGTGGCAAGAGGTATGATTACAAATGACGAATACTAAAGGTGGCGAGGAAGAATATATGTTTAACGTAGGCAAAATATAGCTTTAATAAATAGGAAAACAGAGAGTTGATAAGGTTCAGTGGGAAAAACTAGATAGATTCCATGAGTAAAATCTGAGAAAATGCAGAGTAACGCTCAGTAAGTCAGATAAGGAATAAAAAAGGTTCATCAGATAAACAGGTATCAAAGAAGGAGACTGTTAATTAAAGGCCGGTTTTAAGTAATATAGTCTATCTTTCCCGAAGCAGTATCATGAAAAAGAGGTGGGTATATAATTTTCGTTTCCTGATTTGTCTTGCTTTGTTTTAGTTTCCTCCGTTATCGATGTTGAAGAGGGTTATGTTTTTGGCTTCTGTTTGTCTTTCGGTCTGTCTGTCTAAAAACATTATATCTAAAAAAATGCTATGAACCTATTTTAGCGAAATTTAGTTGCAAAAAAAAAAAAAAAAAGATACGCGCCAAGAATAAAGTTATTGAGTTTTTAATTCAAAGCTGTCGGTAGAGTGCAGACGGAGAACTGATAACAAAGCTCCCCTATAGTACTTAAGGACCTCGTGATCGTGTATGAGAATTGGTGACTCCTGATTCCTCCTGACTAGGCCACGATACGAGCTCCTTCCATATAAGTGGTGCTTCGTTGCAGTGTGTAAAGGACTCGTTTACCTCCAATTTTCTGACTACATCACAGGGTCCCTTTAATAAGATTTAGGTGAGTAAAATGTGGGTGACCCATACATAGACTTTGAAGATTATTGGGGAGAAGTGACCCTTTGAAGGTGTGGCTCTTGGTGGATGTTTATTATTGTCTTCGAACACCTAAACGCTCCTCTATTGATTTAATTTTTGTAAACTTTCTTTGTGGATTTTGAAGTGGTGACTGGACCAATTAAGGCAGTCTGTTTCTGAAAGTAGTTTGATGAATATTTTGCCTTTTGGATTGTCAGCATGTGTAATAAATATACCCTAAAGTCTATAGTAAAATTATCATCTTAAACAGGCAACTCCTATTTTCATGCATTCACTCAGCGGATATGTTGTAGTTCTCTGCTGTCTTCATTTTTTTTTTTTTTTTTTTTTGTACTTATTGCTAATGTCATCTTTTGTCCACTGTTATTTTCTCTTCATCAGACATGTGTTTCCCTTCTTGTATGATTTAATTCTATACCTTGACGCTTTTTCTCCCCATTTTCTAGCTTTGCGTTGCTGTTCTTTGTTCTTCGCGTTTTTTAGTCATTTTGTTACTCCAGGTGCAAGTGTCGCCTTTTTCTATCTTTTTTTTTTTTTTAGGTACCGGTTCTTGCACGGTAAAGTTTGTAATTGTAGGTTGTGACTTTATTGCCCGTGTTTTGGGTCATGTTTATTTATGGTCCCTGTAGTAATTATCAGCTGTGTGACGAAAGGCAGGTGTGTGTGTGTGTGTGTTGTGTGTGTTATTATTGTTGTAGTTGTTATTATTGTTGTAGTTTTTATTGTTGTTGTAGTTATTATTGTTGTTGTAGTTTTTATTGTTGTAGTTGTTATTGTTGTTGTAGTTGTTATTGTTGTATCTATATAGCTTGTAGTATGCGCTAATCATAATAAACCCTTCTATATAAACCCATGTAAAGTTTTAGAACATAAGCAGTAACAACACAGTCACTACCAACAACAACAACAACAACAACAACACGGGGCTGCTCTGTCAGACAACAACAACAACGACAACAACAACAACAACAGACTGATCACTCTAACAACAATAATAATGATGAGGATGACGAAGTAATAAGAGGTGCATTTTCTGAGAAGGGACGGTCTGGTGTGTTCATCCTTCACACTCTGACCTACAATTATGGGCGCATCGGGAGCGTGTGAGTAAACGTGTGAGTGAGGCCGATTGAGTGAGTCAGCGTGAGAGTGAGGTGGGCGTATGTTTAAATGTGCGTGTATTGTACGTGTGCATCCGAGTGTGTATGTGTGTTAATCATGTGTGTGTGGTGTGGTGTTTTATGACGTGTGTGCGAATATATTGTGTTTGTATGTGGGAGTGTTGTTGAAAATTTACGTATATGAGTGATCGTGAAACTTGAGTGAAAGTGAGAGTTGGCAAGTGTAATAAGAGACAGGTGGAGGTGTGTGAAGATGAGTGATTAAGCGATTATTTACGTCTGATCTGAATCATTAGGAGTGAGAGTGAATATTGTCAGGTCGAGCATATGATAATGTCTGGTGCGAGAAAATATATTGTGACATTGTTGTTATAGGGCTTATGAATGATTATGAAGCAAAGGATGAAAATGAGGAGAATTAGTGTGTGTGTGTGTGTGTTTGTGTGTGTGTGTGTGTGTGTTATGAGTGCAAACAGAACGAGTGATTGCGTGAGTATAATTATATGTGTAGATGTGGGGAATCTAAATGATGAGTGTTTGCACGAGTGAGTGAGCGAATGAGTACTATTATGTCTGCACCTCACACACACACACACACACACACACACACACACACACACACACACACACACACACTAGAGTAATTAAGGCCAGCACCGTGTTATTACGCCAGCCACAAACCTCCCTCTCCTACCCTTATTATCATCAGACACGACACACCGACTGCCACACCCCCACACACACACACACACCCACACACACATATATATATATATACACACACACACACACACACACACACATATATCCACACACACCCGACTGCCACACACACACACACACACACACACACATAAAATACAGTACTTGTATTCAACAACAACAACAACTCTAACCCACATGTCCAAATATTGTCAATAAAGATCTCAAGGGAATAGTGTTATATCATTCATTCTATTCGTCAAGTTATTATTTTATTATGCTGTCAAGGCGTTCTCCTATTGACGAGGTGGTCTTCCGCTTCAGTCCTGGTCAATCTGGAGCAACTGATTCCTTCAAACTATTCCAAGCGACAAGGCACCATTGTTATTGTTGTTTATCTGATGGGAGTGTATTGGAGGGGTCTGAGACTTTAGTTATTCTGGAGTTACATTGATGCCAAGCTGACTTTTGAGAAGCATGTTCGGTCAAATCTCAAGGTCTGTCTCTCGAAAGTTGGGTATAATGCGTAGAGCTTGGTGTGTGTTGGGAGATCACTCATTGTTACTGCGGTGTTTTAATTCCTTTGTGTTGCCTCTGTTGGAATACTGTTCTCCAGTGTGGTGTTCAGCAGCTGACTACCATCTCAAGTTGCTGGATAGGATTGTAATTAATGCTAATTTTCTTACCGGCGGTTCACTTGATTGTTATCTGAGTCACCGTCGTTCTATTGCATCATTGTGCATGCTGTTCAAGGTCAGAAGTAGGCCTAATGTGCTGCATCCTCTTAACTCTTTTTTGCCACCTCTGTATGTTCCAGCTCGTGTCACTCGTGGTGCGTTGGACTCCCATAGGTTTGCTTACGTATTGTAGAACCTGTCAGTACAGTCGATCGTTTGTCCCTAGGTCAGTGTCTCTGTGGAATGGCCTTGGTGAATCTGTCTTTGATGGTGTAGGACTGGCTGGCTTCAAGAGTAGGGCTAATATGTTTTTATTAAGCTAACTGCTCATCTTTCTTTCTCTAAGGTGTCTTCTTTTCTTCAGGTTGGATTCATGGGGCTGGGGTCCTCGGATTGATAGAATGCTTGCATTCTCTCCCAGCTTTGTGTCTCTGGTCTATTTAATAATAATAATAATCTGGTCCCGTTTTCCTGGCATACTTTGTGGGAATCAAGACGCTCCAATGTATCAAAAGTGTATTACCACCTTAATAATTGTCGGTTACCCTTGGCTATAATAGGAAATTAATTACTTTCATTATTACATAATTGTCAGTCGCTCAGTGTTCAAGATATTTGCTGATTTCTTCGTAGCTGTCCAATTCAAACGTTCAGTTTATTATTAATTCAGCAATAAGAAAATACAATACAATGATAATTTGCGTTTGATATAATATTCAGCATCAGAGACACAAATACTTATTTTATAGAATTGTCAACAATTTTATTTTCATTTTCATACAGAGTACTTCACGGAGCAGACATGATCACCACCCTCACTATAAACATTTTCTTCCAAAATTGTCCAGACCTTTAGAGTTTAATGTGGTGATACTCCACACGAGAAACGGGAACTTAATCATTTCCTCTGCCAACCAATAAATAAAAGTACACTCGAAAGTTCAGTAATAATGCAGCAAAGATGTTGGTTGGTTCCTTGGCCATACTTGAAGGCCAGAACACAGAACGTCTCTCCTTTCCTTCCCCGGTAAAGGTGATGTTATATAAGGTTAGAGGAAAGTACAGGCTGGCTGGTTGGCTGGTTGGTTGGCTCGTTGGTAGGTTGGGATAAGAAGAAAGTAACAGTCTGGCAGGCAGTGTAAAAGAGGAGAACGTATTGTACACTCGCGATCCAAAATATTTATCCACGCAGTCTTGCTTCGAATAGCCTGATCGAGTACTTAAGCTAGCTCAAGCAAATATGAAACAGGATAAGCGTAGTAATTGATTCACTATTATGTCAAATGAATCTAAACTTCAACAAGACCTGGATACAAATGTTGCCAATAATTTAAGTGGCTATTATATTCATTGTTAAGTTTCTATGCATCTATTTATTTGCAGAGTTACTTTCATGCATCAACTTCCTCTCTTTCACCCGTCACATTAATATATAAACAATGTCTATCATAAATATTTACCCTTTGCTCTCTTGATCATAAAGTTTTGCCTCCCCTCGTGCTCTTCACGTCATTTATTTTCCCATTACGTAAACCCTCATTGGCTGCATTCTTCTCCTTCATACGTACTATTTTCACACACTCCCCACACCCTAACTTGGCCCCGCAGCCCCTCATTTCTCAGCCTTGCCCTCTCATCATCACACTCTCCCCCTCTCCCTCTCCATCACCACTCCGCCACACCGCTCCTTCTCTTCTCCCCTCTCCCGCAAGTCTCTCATCTGTCAACCTTGCTTCTACAACACTCCTTTTAGCACACGTGTCACCGCACGCAAACAAACGACTCACGCACACTTCTCTCTCTCTCTCTCTCTCTCTCTCTCTCTCTCTCTCTCTCTCTCTCTCTCTCTCTCTCTCTCTCACAGAGTTCATCCTCATTGCTTCCTTAATACCGTAGTTTGCCCTTATCCTCACTTTTTCTCATCACATCATTTTCTTTTCCTTGATCCTATCTTGCTGTATATTGTTTTTAGTATTTAACTTCGTTCATGCTTACTGCATTCCTACACCGATTTTTTTTTTTTAACTTTCACCTTACCTCACTTCCTGCTTTCCCAACCGAAAAGACCTTTTTATTCACTCCCTGACAAACTACATTTATTTGTTTCCATTTCTTCCTTTCATTACATCTTCCACCCTTTCCTCTTCATTTTTTCCTTCGCCCTTTTCTCCAGAAAATATCATTGCCAATCTTCCCTCGCTTTCCCTTCATACACTTTCTCCTTAACTCCTCGTTTCACTCATATACTTCAATCTATCTTCTCCACATTTCAGATTTTCCCCCTCGTCTCTCTCTCCCTTCATAATATTTCTCTTCTTCCCCTATACTTTCTACTCTCTATCCTTTAATCTTCCCCCTGCCTCTACTATTTTCTTTATGCATCTCTCTTCCTCCTCTTCTTCCATTATTTTACTTCCCCTCCTCTCCTTCCTTCATTACCAATCAGTACCTTCCTCCCCTTCATATTCCTTCCCATTCATCTCAATCCTTCCCATCAATCATCCTACATTTATCCTTTCCTCCATCATCTTCCATTTCTCCTCCCCTCTCCATCCTATCTTCATATCCTTACCCCCCCTCCCTCGTTACTTCTAGTCCCTCCCAACTCTTCCCCACACGTGACCCCTCCCCTACCCACATAACCCTCCCCTCTCGCCACGTCTCGCCAGCCAGCCAGCCTCTCATGCATTTAACTTGGAATTGTGACTTTGTTAAACACATTAACTCCACTAGCAACACGTGTGCTTCACCAGTGTGTGTGTGTGTGTGTGTGTGCGTAAGCTATTGTTTTCTTATGTGTATGGATATGGATGTATGTTTCAGGTGTGTCAGCTTATACAGGTATGTGCACTACGTGTGTGTGTAGAAATTGACAATCTTATATACAGTATGTGTGTGTGTGAGTGTGTAAGTTATTGATTACTTATGTGTATAGATGTATGTTTCAGGTAGGTCAGCTTATACAGGTATGTGTGTATGTGTCTAGAAATTGTCAATCTTGTGTGTGTGTGTGTGTGTGTGTGTGTGTGTGTGTGTGTGTGTGTGTGTGTGTGTGTGTCTGTGTGTGTGTGTGTGTGTGTGTTTTGGTATGTCGTCATGTCCTTGTCAGAAAGTGTGAGTAGTGTAAAAAGTTAATTATGACATTATACATGGTTGTGTGTAAATTGACTAAGAGCATGATGTAAGGAGCGTACACAGTGCCTTAATACCACTTTGTGTGTGTGTGTGTGTGTGTGTGTGTGTGTGTGTGTGTGTTATTCTTTTGTGCTTTCGTATGTGTGTAGTGTCTGTATATGTGTTTGTGTGTTAGTTATTCTTTTGTGCTTTCGTATGTGTGTAATGTGTGTGTATGTGTCTGTGTGTTAGTAATTATTTTCTGCATTAGTCTGTGTATGTGTGTAATGTCTGTGTATGTGTTTTATGTCTGTGTATGTGTCTGTGTGTTAATTATTCTTTTGTGCTTTCGTATGTGTGTGTATGTGTGTAATGTACGTGTCTGTGTGTTATGTATGTGTATGTGTCTGTGTTAGTTATTATTTCTGCTTTAGTCTGTGTATGTGTCTGTGTGTTAGTTATTATTTTCTGCTTTAGTCTGTGTATGTGTGTTATGTCTCAGTGTTAGTTATTCTTATGTGCTTTGGTATGTGTGAATAACTCTTAATAATGATCACAGCCTACTTGATTTATGTGTGCATTTTGATTTCGTCCAGGTAGTTATTAAAATCATCTATATATTCATTCATTAGTCTTCCTCTCTCAATCTTATCTTTACTTTATTTCTCTTTCTCTCTTCCCCTTTAGCGTATATTTCCTTTCCACGTGTTTGTCTTGCCCTAATTACTGACTGTATGTTCCCTGTTCGCATTATTATTACCGAATATTAAGTGCATTATTAATATTATCATCTTACGGTTATAAATTATTGTTCTTATCTTGTTTATGGAAAATGGATTGTAATTTGAGTAATAATGTGGAGGTGTTCAATATATATTTAGTATTACACACTTTATTTTCATGCAGTCAGCTTTTCTTTACTTCCTTTCCTCAATTTTATAATAATATTTTACTTGTGTTCTATATCCCACTCACCTTCTCTTCTCAAATCGCTGGTGTACATTTTCTCTTCCTCGACATTCTTTCTCGTCATTATTTTCTATTTCACCCACATTTTCCTCCTTCGGTTTCTCTTCCTTCATCCCTCCCCATTTTCTCTCTTCTTCGCATTTCTCTCCCCTCATTTTTCCCATTCTCTTTCCTCTTCCCATATCTCCTTCCTTAATCCTTCCCATTCTCTCTCTTCTTGCCATATCTCCTTCCTTCATCCTTCCCCATTCTCTCTCTTCTTGCCATATCTCCTTCCTTCATCCTTCCCCATTCTCTGTCCTCTTTTCATTCTTCTCACCTCCCTCTCACCCATTTCTCTCCTCCCCTCTCACCCATTTCTCTCCCTCCCCTCTCACTGCGACACAAAGGCAGAAGGAAGGTCATGTCATAATAATAATTAGTGGACTCGGAGTCATTACCTCCACACAAATCTTTCCCCTCTGTTTCTCCTACTAACGTCCTTCCCTTCGTCCTTCCCTCGGTGAAAATTGCTCCCTTTATCCCCCTCCCGTATGTCTCTCTCTCCCTCTGTACCTCTCTCTCCCCTCTGTACCTCTCTCTCCCCTCTGTACCTCTCTCCCCTCTGTTCCTCTTCCCTCTGTTCCTCTCCCCTCTGTCCCTCTCCCCCCTCTGTCCCTCTCCCCCCTCTGTTCCCCTCCCCTATATGTCCCTCTCCCCCCTCTGTTCCCCTCCCCTATATGTCCCTCTCTCCCCTGTGTCTCTCTCTCCCCTCTGTACCTCTCTCCCCTCTGTACCTCTCTCCCCTCTGTCCCTCTCTCCCCTCTGTTCCTCTCCCCTCTGTCCCTCTCTCCTCTCTGTCCTCTCCCCTCTGTCCCTCTCTCCCCTCTGTCCCTCTCTCCCTCTGTTCCCCTCCCCTATATGTCCCTCTCTCCCCTCTGTTCCCTCCCCTATATGTCCCTCTCTCCCTGTGTCTCTCTCTCCCCTCTGTACCCCTCTCCCCTCTGTCCCTCTCCCCCCTGTCCCTCTCCCCCCTCTGTTCCCCTCCCCTATATGTCCCTCTCTCCCCTCTGTCCTCTCTCCCCTCTGTCCCTCTCTCCCCTCTGTTCCTCTCTCCCCTCTGTTCCTCTCTCCCTCTGTCCCTCTCTCCCTCTGTTCCTCTACCCAATAATACATGTTTCCTCTTCACCTAATCTCTCCTACCTTCACATCTCCTCCCACCACTTCCTCTTCTCTCATTCTCCCTCCAGTTCCTCTTGTTTCTGCTTCCTGTTCCTCTTGCTTTTGCTTCCTGTTCCTCATCTTGTCCTTCCTTTTATACTTCCGCTTATCCTTCTTTTACACCTTCCGCTTATTCTTTCCTACTTATTTACGTTTTATTGTATTTTTTTTTTATTATTATTTCTCTTTTTGGATTGCCCCTCAATTAATTAAGCATTATGACCTCCATCTTCTATCACTATACCCTTCCTTCCTTCCTTCTTCGTCTTCCTTTCTTCCTTCCTTCCTTCTTCCTTTCTTCCTTCCTTCCTTCCTTCCTTCTTCCTCTTCCTTCTTCGTCTTCCTTTCTTCTCTATTTGTCTTCCTTCGTGTTTCCCTTTCTTCATGCTATTTTATTTATTTTATTATTTTTTTTTTTTGTCTCGTTAGTCACTTCCTCGCCTTTTCCGTCCCTATATATCCTTCTTTACCCAACACTTCTTTCCCATTCCCTCTTTACCCTCATTATCTCTCTCTCTCTCTCTCTCTCTCTCTCTCTCTCTCTCTCTCTCTCTCTCTCTCTCTCTCTCTCTCTCTCTCTCTCTCTCTCTCTCTCTCTCTCTCTCTCTCTCTCTCTCTCTCTCTCTCTCTCTCTCTCTCTCTCTCTCTCTCTCTCTCTCTCTCTCTCTCTCTCTCTCTCTCTCTCCATTATGCCTTGTTTCCCCCATACTTCATATTTTTTCTCCTTCATTTTTCCCACTCATGCTTCCCTTGTTAGACCGTTCCCGGATTTTTTTTTTTTTTTTTTTTTTAGCGTTGTTAAGTGAAGTGGTTGGATGAGGAGTAGAATATTATTAAGCATTTGAAACAACATGAATGGAATATGAGTGAGAATAAAAGTGTGTGCTTAGAGAGAGAGAGAGAGAGAGAGAGAGAGAGAGAGAGAGAGAGAGAGAGAGAGAGAGGGGGGGGCAACGAGCATAAGAGTGGAGGAGGAGTATGATTATGATTTGGGGAAGGAAAGGGTAAATAGAAGAGAATGGAGAGATTTTACACTTGGAAAAGAAAGAGAAGAATCGAGAGGAAAAGATGACAATGAAAGCAAATTAAAGAAAAAAAAAGAGGGATGAGAAAGGAGTGGTATGAAAGGAGAGATGGAGGAGAGTGGAGAGGAAGAAGTAGAAGGAAGAGAAAGGAGAGGAGAGAGTAGAGATGAGGAGAGTGGAGAGCAAGAAGTAAGAGGAGGAGAGAGTAGAGATGGAAGAGTGGAAAGGAGAGAGTAGAGAGAAAGAAGTAGAGGGAGGAGAGAGTAGCGATAGAAGAGAGTGGAGAGGAGAAGAGAGAGAGGAGAGGAAGAAGTAGATGGAGGAGAGAGTAGCGATAGAAGAGAGAGGAGAGAGTAGAGATGGAAGAGATAGGAGAGGAAGAAGTATAGAGGAGAGAGTAGAGACGGAAGAGATTGGAGAGGAGAGAGTAGAGAGGAAGAAGTGGAGAGAGGAGAGAGTAGAGATGGAGGAGAATGAAGAGGAAGAAGTAGAGGGAGTATAGAGTGTAAAGATGAAAGAGAGTGAGAGGAGAGAGTAGAGATAGGAGAGAGTAAAGATGGAAGACAGTGGAGAGGAGAGAGTAAGATAGAGGAGAGTGGAGAGGAGAGAGTAAAGATAGAGGAGAGTGGAGAGGAAGAAGTAGAGATAGAGGAGAGTGGAGAGGAAGAAGTAGAGATAGAGGAGAGTGGAGAGGAAGAAGTAGAGATGGAAGAGAATGGAGAGAAGAAGTAGAGGGATGGAGGGTGAGCCAAATGGTGTCATCGTCACTTCAATAACAAGAACAAGTTAGTGTCAGCTATGCAGTTAAACACCAGACCTCTTCCCCCCACCCCCTCTCCTCTACTCTCCTTCTTCTCCCCCACTACCTCTCCTTTCTCTCTCTTCTCCTCCCTCACCCTTCTCCCTTCTCTCTCTTCTCCTCCTCACCCTTCTCCCCTTCTTCCCTTTCTCTCCCTTCTTCTCCCCACTCCCTCTCCTCTTCCTCCTTGTTCTCCCCCACCCCTCTCCCTTCTCCTTCACCCCTCTCCCGTTCTCCTCCATACCTCTCTCCCTACTCTCCCTTCTTCTCTCCCACCCTCTCTCACCTTCTCTCCCTCGCTCTCCTCTCTCCTTATCTCCCTTCTTCTCTTCTCATCTCCTCATTTCCTTCAAGCCTCTTCTCCTCTCACCTGTTAATTCCTTCTCTTTCATCTTCTACCCTGTCGCTCACTCCCTTCCTTTCCCTCCTCTCCTTTCCCTATTCCCGCCCTCTCCCATCCCTTTACCCCTCTCCTCTTTCCTTCTCTATCTACTATCTCCTTTCTTGTCCCTCATCTCTTTCCTTCTTTATCTACTATCTCCATTATTTGCCTCTCTCCTCTTTCCTTCTTTATCTACTATCTCCATTATTTGCCTCTCTCCTCTTTCCTTCTTTATCTACTGTCTCCTTTCTTTATCCCTCTCCTCTTTCTTCTTATATGCTATCTCCTTTCTGTCTCTTTCTTTGCCCTCTCCTCTTTCCTTCTTTATCTACTATCTCCTTCTTTCCCAACATTCCGCATTCTCCCATCATCCTTCCTATTGCTACCCATGCTCTTCTCCCCTCAGCTAACTTCCCTGTAATTAGTTCCTCTTCCCTTCCCTCCTCTCTCCATACATTTTCACCCACTTCCCTCCCCTCTGTTATCCCTCTCTCTTCCCCTCTGTTAATCCCTCTTCCTTCCCCTCTGTTATCCCTCTCTTACTTCCCTCTGTTAATCCCTCTTCTTCCCCTCTGTTAACCCTCTTCCTTCCCCTCTGTTAATCCCTCTTCCTTCCCCTCTGTTATCCCTCTCTTCCCTCCCTTTATTCCCTCCACTTTGTCACCAACTCCTCCCTCCCCTCTGTTACCCCTCTCCTTACCCTCTGTTACCCCTCTTCCTTCCCTCTGTTACCCCTCTTTCCCCCCCCTTGTGTTACCCCTCTTCCTTCCCCTCTGTTATCCCTCTCTTCCCTCCCTTTTGTTCCCTCCCCTTTGTTACCCCTCTTCCTTCCCCTCTGTTACCCTCTTCCCCCCACTTGTGTTACCCTCTTCCTTCCCTCTGTTACCCCTCTTCCCCCCCCTTGTGTTACCCCTCTTCCTTCCCCTCTGTTATCCCTCTCTTCCCTCCCTTTTGTTCCCTCCCCTTTGTTACCCCTCTTCCTTCCCCTCTGTTACCCCTCTTCCCCCCCCACTTGTGTTACCCCTCTTCCTTCCCCTGTGTTACCCCTCTTTCCTCCCCTGAGTTACCTCTCTTCTCCCCTCTTTCCTCCCCTCTTCCCTCCCCTCTGTACCCCTCTTCTTCCCCTGTGTTACCCCTCTTTCCTCCCCTCTTCCCTCCCCTCTGTTACCCCTCTTTCTTCCCCTGTGTTACCCCTCTTCCCTCCCCTCTGTTACCCCTCTTCCATCCCCTCTGTTACCCCTCTCCCCCCCCCTCCCTCTGTCCCTCTGTGCCTCCCCTGGGTCGGTGGGGAGCAACAGTGTGTCAAAGTTTCCCCTCTGACCAGCTGACCTCCAGGCTGTGTGTTTTAACAGTGGTCAGTCTCTCCCCTCACTCACTCACTCTCCCCTCACTCACTCTGTAATGTACTTTGTTCTCTGTCTTGTTCTCTCCCCTCCATCACTTTCCCCTTATTCTTTTTACAACTTTTTTTTTCTCTCTCTCCTACTCTCACATTTATTCTCCCCTCACTCACAGTATTTTTTCTTTAACTCTCTTGTTTCCCATATACTTTTTTTATTCTCTCCTCTCACTCTCCTTGTTAATCTCTTCTCTTCCTCTCACTCTCGTTCTTACCCTCTTCTCTCTCCTCTCACTTTCGTTCTTATCCTCTTCTCTCTCTCATTCTTACCCTCCTCTCTCTCATTCTTACCCTCCTCTCTCTCGTTCTTACCCTCTTCTCTCTCTCGTTCTATGTATTCTCCACACCTCTTTCTCTTTGCACTTATCTCTTCCCTTCTCTCCCCACACTACATTAATTTTATATACTATTTTCCCCTCCTACATTCTCCTCTCCTCCCCTCCTACATTCTCCTCTCATCCCTCCTACATTCTCCTCTCCTCCCCCTCCTACATTCTCCTCCCCTCCTACATTCTCCTCTCCTCCCCTCATACATTCTCCTCCCCTCCACTCTACATTCTCCTCTCCTCCCCTCCTACATTCTCCACTCCTCCTACATTCTCCTCTCCTAC
>JAWQEG010006173.1:5000-7500 GCA_033782935.1 Petrolisthes cinctipes
ACTGATGCAGAGAAATGAAGTCTATTTATAACAAGACTGAAGGTGGTGGATCTCTGTGTAGTATTCAAGAACGTTATCATCCATAGTGTTTACGATGCTGTGTGGTACAGGTGGGACTGCCCAGATGTCTGAAAAAAGGACTCTATTTAGGGGGTGCCAGAGTATGGGGGGGGGGGGGTGCTGGAGTAGGGGGGACAGGCTTGGGGGGGGGGGAGGTAGAAAGCCTGTCCCCCTATTCCCGCACCCCCCTATATTAACTTGAAAACTCTTAATAATATTCTCTACTTGTTAGTTTGTCAGTTAGTTAGTTATCTGGTAAATATAAATATAATAATTACAGGAATATTAAAGTTATCTCTCATATACAAACAAATAAAGTTTATATTATCTGTACTTGTTAGTTAGTTTGTTAGTTAGTTATCTGGTATATATTTAAATGTTATCAGTGGTGCCCTTACAAATTACTACTGAAGGTGAAATTAATTAGTAATCAACTGTTACAATGCCCTATGAAATTACTACAGAAGGTGCAATTAGTGCCTTTGAAATAACTACTGAAGGTGTAATTAGTAATCAACTCTTATAGTGCCCTTTGGTAATTACTACTGAAGGTGAAATTAATTAGTAATAAACTCTTCTAGTGCCCTTTGAAATTAATGACTACTGAAGGTGTAATTAATTAGTAATCAACTTTTATAGTGCCCTTTGGAAATTAATTACTACAGAAGGTGAAATTAATTAGTAATCAACTGTTATTCAGATTTTATACAAATGATTACAGAAGGTGTAATTAATTAGTAATCAACTCTTATAATGCCCTTTGGAAATTCCTACTGAAGGTGTAATTAATTAGTAATAAACTCTTACAGTGCCCTTTGAAATGACTACAGAAGGTGCAATTAGTGCCCTTTGAAAATGACTACTGAAGGTGTAATTAATTAGTAATAAACGCTTACATGCCCTATGAAGTTAATTACTACTGAAGGTGTAATTAATTAGTAATCAACTCTTACAGTGCCCTTTGAAATTAATTACTACAGAAGGTGAAATTTATTAGTAATCAACTCTTATACAGTAGTGCCCTTACAAACTAATACAGAAGGTGTAATTAGTGCCCTTTGAAATTACTACTGAAGGTGAAATTAGTGCCCTTACAAACTAATACAGAAGGTGTAATTAATTCGTAAATAACTCTCATAGTGCCCTTCGGAAATTACTACTGAAGGTGAAATTAATGCCTTTGGATATTACTACAGAAGACACCCTTACTACAGAAGGTGCAATTGCTACTGAAGACGCCCTTAGTACAGAAGGTGCAATTGCTACTGAAGATGCCCTTAGTACAGAAGGTGAAATTACTACTGAAGACGCCCTTAGTACAGAAGGTGAAATTACTACTGAGTGAAATTCCTACTGAAGATGCAATTACTACAGAAGGTGCAATTACTACAGAAGGTGCAATTACTACAAAAGACGCCCTTACTACTGAAGGTGAAATTACTACTGAAGACGCCCTTCCTTACTCGTTTTAACACGTGGTAGTAGTGTTGTGTGTAGCAGGAGGCCCCTCGGTGCCCAGGGTGGTGACGGCAGACACACTGAATGTGTAATCAGTACAGCCAGTCAGACCGTCAATGTTCTCCTGTGACAATCAGAAGCAGTGTTACCAATTATGTGATATATTTAATTAATGGGTGTGTGTGGGAGTAGGGGGGGGGGTGCGGGAATAGGGGGACAGGTTTGGGGGGGGTTTTCGGGGGTGCGGGAGTAGGGGGACAGGGTTGGGGGGGTGAGGGAATAGGGGGACAGGTTTGGGGGGGGGTTTTCGGGGGTGCGGGAGTAGGGGGACAGGCTTAGGGGGACAGGCTTGGGGGGGTGCAGGAATAGGGGGACAGGCTTGGGGGGATTTATATATATATGGTCAAATATATTTAGATGTCAAAATGAAAGAGAATATTGAAAAAAAAAAAAAAAATATATATATATATATATATAAACTTTTAGATTTCAAAATGAAAAAGAATATTGAAGAAAAACAAAAAACATATATATATATATATTTTTTAGGTGACAAAACAGTAAAGAATATTGAATAAAAAAAATTAAATGTCAAAATGGAAGAGAATATTGAATAAAAAAAATATATATATACATTTAGGTGACAAAACAGTAAAGAATATTGAAGGAAAAAAAAAAGAAAAATATATATATATATAATTTTAGGTATTGGAACAAAAAAAAAAAAAAAAAAAAATATATATATATATATATATATATATATATAATTCTACGTATTGAAAAAATATATATATATAATTTTATGTATTGAAAAAAAAAAAATATATATATAATTTTAGATATTGAAAAAAAAAAAAATATATATATAATTTTAAGTATTAAAAAAAAGATATATATAATATTTATTTTTTTCTGATGTGTTTATTTACTTACGACAACTTCTGGTGGATGGTTTGGTACTGTGATGTCCCGGGTACCATTA
>JAWQEG010006173.1:10000-35000 GCA_033782935.1 Petrolisthes cinctipes
TTATTTTTATTATTATTATTATTATTATTGTTGTTTTTATTAGTCTGTTTGTTGTGGTGGTGAGGTTATTATTATTATTATTGTTTATTTTATTATTATTATTTTTATTATTATTATTATTATTGTTTTTGTTTTTGTTATTATTATTTATTTTATTATTATTATTGTTTTTGTTTTTGTTATTATTATTTATTTTATTATTATTATTGTTATTTATATTATTATTATTATTATTATTATTATTATTATTATTGGTGGTGATGGTGAGGTTATTATTATTATTGTTTATATATATTTTTTTATTGTTATTTATTTTATTTTTATTATTGTTGTTTATTTATTTTTCATTATTGTTATTGTTGTTATTTATATGTGTGTGTGTGTGTGTGTGCATAAAACACACACACACACACACACACACACACACACACTTTTCATAAACTTCCACACAGACACACAACACACACACATACACACACTGATCTCTCTCTCCACACACACACACAACATAATTAAACACACACACACATCTCTCCCTCCCACCCTCTCTCCTTCCACACACACACACACCTCTCCTCCCCTTCCAAACACACACAAACACCTACCATATACATAGTAGACTTTCCCTGTTCCAATAACTCTGTGTTGAATTCAGTAACACACACACACACACATCTCTCCCTCCTACCCTCTCCAAACACACACACACACACACACTTCATAATCTTCAACACACACACACACTAATCTCTCTCTCTCCACACACACACAACATACTTAAACACACACACACACAGATCTCTCTCTCTCTCCACACACACACATACTTAAACACACACTCCTTACTTACACACACACACACACACACACTGATCTCTCTCTCTCCACACACACACATACTTAAACACACACTCCTTACTTACACACACACACCTCTCCTCCCTTCCAAACACACCTCTCCTCCCCTTCCAAACACACAAACACCTACCATATACATAGTAGACTTTCCCTGTTCCAATAACTCTGTGTTGAATTCAGTAACACAAACACACACACACACTGATCTCTCCACACACACACATCTCCCCTTCCAAACACACACACACACACACACCTCTCCTCTCCCACAAACACACACACATACACACACTGATCTTTCTCTCCACATACACACAATATAATCTTACACACACACAACACACACACACATCTCTTCCTCCCACCCCCCTTCCAAACACACACACACACACACCTCTCCTCCCCTTCCAAACACACAAACACCTACCATATACATAGTAGACTTTCCCTGTTCCAATAACTGTGTGTTGAATTCAGTAACACATCTTGGGTTCATCTCAGGTGGTCCATATTTAATTATTGCTGTGTGTGACGTGACTTCTGTTACACACACACATATACATATACACATACACACACCACACACACACACATACACACAACCAGACACTTCCACTCCATACACACACATACACTTTTCATAATCTTTCCCACACACACATACACTTTTCCTTCTCCTCAAACACACACACACAAATATCCACACACAGACACATACACACACACACACACCTCTCCCCTTCCAAACACACACACACACACACCTCTCCCACCCTTCCAAACACACACACACACACACAAACACCTACCATATACATAGTAGACTTTCCCTGTTCCAATAACTGTGTGTTGAATTCAGTAACACATCTTGGGTTCATCTCAGGTGGTCCATATTTAATTATTGCTGTGTGTGACGTGACTTCTGTTACTCGGAGGTTGGTTGGTTCGGATGTGGCTGTGTGTGACGGAGAGAGAGAGAGTGAGTGTGGGGGGGGAGATGGGGTGGGGTTGGGGAGAGGGGGTGGTGAGTGTGGGGGAGAGTGGGTGTGTGTGTGGGGAGGGAGAGAGAGATGAGGGAGTGAGTGTGAGAGAGAGAGAGAGACAGGGAGTGTAAGATGAGAGAGGGGAGAGAGAGGAGAGAGAGGGAGTGTAAGATGAGAGGGAGTGGGGGGATGACAGGGGGAGAGAGGGAGTGTAAGATGAGAGAGAGAGGGAGTGTGTGTGTGTGTGTGGGGGAGGGGAGAGGAGAGAGGGGGTGTAAGATGAGAGAGAGAGAGAGAGAGAGAGAGTGAGTGTAAGATGAGAGGGAGGTAACCATATTTAATTATTGCTGTGTGTGACGTGACTTCTGTTACTCGGAGGTTGGTTGGTTCGGATGTAGCTGTGACGGGAGAGAGAGGGTGTGTGTGAGTGGGTGAGAGGGAGTGTGGGAGATGAGAGAGAGGGTGGTGTGGGTGGGGAGGGAGAGAGAGAGGGTGTGTGTGAGTGGGTGGGGGGAGAGAGGGGGAGGGTGTGTGTGAGTGGGGGTGATGGGGGAGTGGGGGGGAGTGTAAGATGAGAGAGAGAGAGAGAGGAGAGAGAGAGTGTAAGATGACAGGGGGAGAGAGAGGGGAGAGAGAGAGGGGAGAGAGAGGGAGTGTAAGATGAGAGGGGGGGGAGAGAGAGAGAGAGAGAGAGAGAGAGAGAGTGTAAGATGAGAGAGAGGGAGAGAGAGAGAGTGTAAGATGAGAGAGAGGGAGAGAGAGAGAGTGTAAGATGAGAGGGTGTTTTAAAATATACTTACACAGATCACGGGTGTTTTAAAATATACTTACACAGATCACAGGTGTTTTAAAATATACTTACATAGATCACGGGTGTTTTAAAATATACTTACACAGGTCACGGGTGTTTTATTTATACTTACGCAGGTCACGGGTGTTTTATTTTATACTTACACAGATCACAGGTGTTTTATTTATACTTACACAGATCACGGGTGTTTTATTTTATACTTACGCAGATCACGGGTGTTTTAAAATATACTTACACAGGAGTTTTATTTATACTTACACAGATCACGGGTGTTTTAAAATATACTTACGCAGGTCACAGGTGTTTTAATTTCAGGTGTTTTAATTTATACTTACACAGATCAACGGTGTTTTATTTTATACTTACGCAGGTCTCCGGTGTTTGCAATATCAAACGCCGGGTCTCCAAACACACCCGAGGGAGAGATGGGGGTTACAGTGACGTCGTAATTCACACACGCCTCCAGACCCTGCAAAAAAACACACACACAAACGGAGAAATTACAATACCCTGGTGAGCTTTACACACACACACACAGACACACACACACACACACACACACACACTCACACACACACACACACACACACACACACACACACACACATGGAGAAATTACAATACCCAGGTGAGCTTTACACACACACACACACACATACACATACACACACACACACACACACACACACACACACACACACACACATGGAGAAATTACAATACCCAGGTGAGCTTTACACACACACATACACACACACACACACACACAAAATAAAACTTACACAAAATGTCTCCTAAATACAAAATAAACACAAAATTATCACATTCCCTTTAAAACACGTGTTCCGAACTACTCACGTTAAATGTCTGTTCGATGTTAAAGTTAAATAGCAAATTAATAATATTCCCTTTAAAATACAGCTGCCGAACTTATGTAAAACACCAAATTATTATATTAAATTTAAAAACAGGTTCCGAACTTCAATAAACGTCTCCTAAATACAAAATAAAACACCAAATTAAAATATTCCCTTTAAAAACACGTCTGCCGAACTACTCACGTTAAATATCTTCTAAATACAAATTAAAACCTGAAATTATCATATTCCCTCGAAATAGTAAAATAAAACAACAAATTATTATATTAAATTTAAAATACGTGTGCCGAGCTCACGTTAAATGTCTGTTCGATGTTAAAGTTAAATAGCAAATTATTATATTAAATTTAAAACACATCTGCTGAACTCACGTTAAATGTCTCCTAAATGCAAAATAGACACCAAATTATTATATTAAATTTAAAATACAGGTGCCAAATTTCTCACGTTAAATGTCTGTTCGATACCACGGATTTTAAAGTTAAATAGCAAATTAAAACCTGAAATTAATATATTCCCTTTAAAAACGGGTTCCAAACTTATGCTAAATAACTCCTAATAGCAAAATAAAACACCAATGTCTCCTAAATACAAAATAAACACAAAATTATTATATTAAATTTAAAATACAGCTGCCGAACTTACACGAAATGTCTCCTAAATACAAAATAAAATCTAAAATTAATAATATTCCCTTTAAAATACAGGTGGTGAACTACTCACGTTAAAAGTCTGTTTGATGCTACGGATATTAAAGTTAAATAGCAAATTAAAACAATAAATTATCATATTCAATTAAAAACACGTCTGCCAAACTTACATAAAACACCAAATTATCATATTCCCTTTAAAACACGTGTTCCGAACTACTCACGTTAAATGTCTGTTCGATGTTAAAGTTAAATAGCAAATTAATAATATTCCCTTTAAAATACAGCTGCCGAACTTATGTAAAACACCAAATTATTATATTAAATTTAAAAACAGGTTCCGAACTTCAATAAACGTCTCCTAAATACAAAATAAAACACCAAATTAAAATATTCCCTTTAAAAACACGTCTGCCGAACTACTCACGTTAAATATCTTCTAAATACAAATTAAAACCTGAAATTATCATATTCCCTCGAAATAGTAAAATAAAACAACAAATTATTATATTAAATTTAAAATACGTGTGCCGAGCTCACGTTAAATGTCTGTTCGATGTTAAAGTTAAATAGCAAATTATTATATTAAATTTAAAACACATCTGCTGAACTCACGTTAAATGTCTCCTAAATGCAAAATAGACACCAAATTATTATATTAAATTTAAAATACAGGTGCCAAATTTCTCACGTTAAATGTCTGTTCGATACCACGGATTTTAAAGTTAAATAGCAAATTAAAACCTGAAATTAATATATTCCCTTTAAAAACGGGTTCCAAACTTATGCTAAATAACTCCTAATAGCAAAATAAAACACCAATGTCTCCTAAATACAAAATAAACACAAAATTATTATATTAAATTTAAAATACAGCTGCCGAACTTACACGAAATGTCTCCTAAATACAAAATAAAATCTAAAATTAATAATATTCCCTTTAAAATACAGGTGGTGAACTACTCACGTTAAAAGTCTGTTTGATGCTACGGATATTAAAGTTAAATAGCAAATTAAAACAATAAATTATCATATTCAATTAAAAACACGTCTGCCAAACTTACATAAAACACCAAATTATCATATTCCCTTTAAAACACGTGTTCCGAACTACTCACGTTAAATGTCTGTTCGATGTTAAAGTTAAATAGCAAATTAATAATATTCCCTTTAAAATACAGCTGCCGAACTTATGTAAAACACCAAATTATTATATTAAATTTAAAAACAGGTTCCGAACTTCAATAAACGTCTCCTAAATACAAAATAAAACACCAAATTAAAATATTCCCTTTAAAAACACGTCTGCCGAACTACTCACGTTAAATATCTTCTAAATACAAATTAAAACCTGAAATTATCATATTCCCTCGAAATAGTAAAATAAAACAACAAATTATTATATTAAATTTAAAATACGTGTGCCGAGCTCACGTTAAATGTCTGTTCGATGTTAAAGTTAAATAGCAAATTATTATATTAAATTTAAAACACATCTGCTGAACTCACGTTAAATGTCTCCTAAATGCAAAATAGACACCAAATTATTATATTAAATTTAAAATACAGGTGCCAAATTTCTCACGTTAAATGTCTGTTCGATACCACGGATTTTAAAGTTAAATAGCAAATTAAAACCTGAAATTAATATATTCCCTTTAAAAACGGGTTCCAAACTTATGCTAAATAACTCCTAATAGCAAAATAAAACACCAATGTCTCCTAAATACAAAATAAACACAAAATTATTATATTAAATTTAAAATACAGCTGCCGAACTTACACGAAATGTCTCCTAAATACAAAATAAAATCTAAAATTAATAATATTCCCTTTAAAATACAGGTGGTGAACTACTCACGTTAAAAGTCTGTTTGATGCTACGGATATTAAAGTTAAATAGCAAATTAAAACAATAAATTATCATATTCAATTAAAAACACGTCTGCCAAACTTACATAAAACACCAAATTATCATATTCCCTTTAAAACACGTGTTCCGAACTACTCACGTTAAATGTCTGTTCGATGTTAAAGTTAAATAGCAAATTAATAATATTCCCTTTAAAATACAGCTGCCGAACTTATGTAAAACACCAAATTATTATATTAAATTTAAAAACAGGTTCCGAACTTCAATAAACGTCTCCTAAATACAAAATAAAACACCAAATTAAAATATTCCCTTTAAAAACACGTCTGCCGAACTACTCACGTTAAATATCTTCTAAATACAAATTAAAACCTGAAATTATCATATTCCCTCGAAATAGTAAAATAAAACAACAAATTATTATATTAAATTTAAAATACGTGTGCCGAGCTCACGTTAAATGTCTGTTCGATGTTAAAGTTAAATAGCAAATTATTATATTAAATTTAAAACACATCTGCTGAACTCACGTTAAATGTCTCCTAAATGCAAAATAGACACCAAATTATTATATTAAATTTAAAATACAGGTGCCAAATTTCTCACGTTAAATGTCTGTTCGATACCACGGATTTTAAAGTTAAATAGCAAATTAAAACCTGAAATTAATATATTCCCTTTAAAAACGGGTTCCAAACTTATGCTAAATAACTCCTAATAGCAAAATAAAACACCAATGTCTCCTAAATACAAAATAAACACAAAATTATTATATTAAATTTAAAATACAGCTGCCGAACTTACACGAAATGTCTCCTAAATACAAAATAAAATCTAAAATTAATAATATTCCCTTTAAAATACAGGTGGTGAACTACTCACGTTAAAAGTCTGTTTGATGCTACGGATATTAAAGTTAAATAGCAAATTAAAACAATAAATTATCATATTCAATTAAAAACACGTCTGCCAAACTTACATAAAACACCAAATTATCATATTCCCTTTAAAACACGTGTTCCGAACTACTCACGTTAAATGTCTGTTCGATGTTAAAGTTAAATAGCAAATTAATAATATTCCCTTTAAAATACAGCTGCCGAACTTATGTAAAACACCAAATTATTATATTAAATTTAAAAACAGGTTCCGAACTTCAATAAACGTCTCCTAAATACAAAATAAAACACCAAATTAAAATATTCCCTTTAAAAACACGTCTGCCGAACTACTCACGTTAAATATCTTCTAAATACAAATTAAAACCTGAAATTATCATATTCCCTCGAAATAGTAAAATAAAACAACAAATTATTATATTAAATTTAAAATACGTGTGCCGAGCTCACGTTAAATGTCTGTTCGATGTTAAAGTTAAATAGCAAATTATTATATTAAATTTAAAACACATCTGCTGAACTCACGTTAAATGTCTCCTAAATGCAAAATAGACACCAAATTATTATATTAAATTTAAAATACAGGTGCCAAATTTCTCACGTTAAATGTCTGTTCGATACCACGGATTTTAAAGTTAAATAGCAAATTAAAACCTGAAATTAATATATTCCCTTTAAAAACGGGTTCCAAACTTATGCTAAATAACTCCTAATAGCAAAATAAAACACCAATGTCTCCTAAATACAAAATAAACACAAAATTATTATATTAAATTTAAAATACAGCTGCCGAACTTACACGAAATGTCTCCTAAATACAAAATAAAATCTAAAATTAATAATATTCCCTTTAAAATACAGGTGGTGAACTACTCACGTTAAAAGTCTGTTTGATGCTACGGATATTAAAGTTAAATAGCAAATTAAAACAATAAATTATCATATTCAATTAAAAACACGTCTGCCAAACTTACATAAAACACCAAATTATCATATTCCCTTTAAAACACGTGTTCCGAACTACTCACGTTAAATGTCTGTTCGATGTTAAAGTTAAATAGCAAATTAATAATATTCCCTTTAAAATACAGCTGCCGAACTTATGTAAAACACCAAATTATTATATTAAATTTAAAAACAGGTTCCGAACTTCAATAAACGTCTCCTAAATACAAAATAAAACACCAAATTAAAATATTCCCTTTAAAAACACGTCTGCCGAACTACTCACGTTAAATATCTTCTAAATACAAATTAAAACCTGAAATTATCATATTCCCTCGAAATAGTAAAATAAAACAACAAATTATTATATTAAATTTAAAATACGTGTGCCGAGCTCACGTTAAATGTCTGTTCGATGTTAAAGTTAAATAGCAAATTATTATATTAAATTTAAAACACATCTGCTGAACTCACGTTAAATGTCTCCTAAATGCAAAATAGACACCAAATTATTATATTAAATTTAAAATACAGGTGCCAAATTTCTCACGTTAAATGTCTGTTCGATACCACGGATTTTAAAGTTAAATAGCAAATTAAAACCTGAAATTAATATATTCCCTTTAAAAACGGGTTCCAAACTTATGCTAAATAACTCCTAATAGCAAAATAAAACACCAATGTCTCCTAAATACAAAATAAACACAAAATTATTATATTAAATTTAAAATACAGCTGCCGAACTTACACGAAATGTCTCCTAAATACAAAATAAAATCTAAAATTAATAATATTCCCTTTAAAATACAGGTGGTGAACTACTCACGTTAAAAGTCTGTTTGATGCTACGGATATTAAAGTTAAATAGCAAATTAAAACAATAAATTATCATATTCAATTAAAAACACGTCTGCCAAACTTACATAAAACACCAAATTATCATATTCCCTTTAAAACACGTGTTCCGAACTACTCACGTTAAATGTCTGTTCGATGTTAAAGTTAAATAGCAAATTAATAATATTCCCTTTAAAATACAGCTGCCGAACTTATGTAAAACACCAAATTATTATATTAAATTTAAAAACAGGTTCCGAACTTCAATAAACGTCTCCTAAATACAAAATAAAACACCAAATTAAAATATTCCCTTTAAAAACACGTCTGCCGAACTACTCACGTTAAATATCTTCTAAATACAAATTAAAACCTGAAATTATCATATTCCCTCGAAATAGTAAAATAAAACAACAAATTATTATATTAAATTTAAAATACGTGTGCCGAGCTCACGTTAAATGTCTGTTCGATGTTAAAGTTAAATAGCAAATTATTATATTAAATTTAAAACACATCTGCTGAACTCACGTTAAATGTCTCCTAAATGCAAAATAGACACCAAATTATTATATTAAATTTAAAATACAGGTGCCAAATTTCTCACGTTAAATGTCTGTTCGATACCACGGATTTTAAAGTTAAATAGCAAATTAAAACCTGAAATTAATATATTCCCTTTAAAAACGGGTTCCAAACTTATGCTAAATAACTCCTAATAGCAAAATAAAACACCAATGTCTCCTAAATACAAAATAAACACAAAATTATTATATTAAATTTAAAATACAGCTGCCGAACTTACACGAAATGTCTCCTAAATACAAAATAAAATCTAAAATTAATAATATTCCCTTTAAAATACAGGTGGTGAACTACTCACGTTAAAAGTCTGTTTGATGCTACGGATATTAAAGTTAAATAGCAAATTAAAACAATAAATTATCATATTCAATTAAAAACACGTCTGCCAAACTTACATAAAACACCAAATTATCATATTCCCTTTAAAACACGTGTTCCGAACTACTCACGTTAAATGTCTGTTCGATGTTAAAGTTAAATAGCAAATTAATAATATTCCCTTTAAAATACAGCTGCCGAACTTATGTAAAACACCAAATTATTATATTAAATTTAAAAACAGGTTCCGAACTTCAATAAACGTCTCCTAAATACAAAATAAAACACCAAATTAAAATATTCCCTTTAAAAACACGTCTGCCGAACTACTCACGTTAAATATCTTCTAAATACAAATTAAAACCTGAAATTATCATATTCCCTCGAAATAGTAAAATAAAACAACAAATTATTATATTAAATTTAAAATACGTGTGCCGAGCTCACGTTAAATGTCTGTTCGATGTTAAAGTTAAATAGCAAATTATTATATTAAATTTAAAACACATCTGCTGAACTCACGTTAAATGTCTCCTAAATGCAAAATAGACACCAAATTATTATATTAAATTTAAAATACAGGTGCCAAATTTCTCACGTTAAATGTCTGTTCGATACCACGGATTTTAAAGTTAAATAGCAAATTAAAACCTGAAATTAATATATTCCCTTTAAAAACGGGTTCCAAACTTATGCTAAATAACTCCTAATAGCAAAATAAAACACCAATGTCTCCTAAATACAAAATAAACACAAAATTATTATATTAAATTTAAAATACAGCTGCCGAACTTACACGAAATGTCTCCTAAATACAAAATAAAATCTAAAATTAATAATATTCCCTTTAAAATACAGGTGGTGAACTACTCACGTTAAAAGTCTGTTTGATGCTACGGATATTAAAGTTAAATAGCAAATTAAAACAATAAATTATCATATTCAATTAAAAACACGTCTGCCAAACTTACATAAAACACCAAATTATCATATTCCCTTTAAAACACGTGTTCCGAACTACTCACGTTAAATGTCTGTTCGATGTTAAAGTTAAATAGCAAATTAATAATATTCCCTTTAAAATACAGCTGCCGAACTTATGTAAAACACCAAATTATTATATTAAATTTAAAAACAGGTTCCGAACTTCAATAAACGTCTCCTAAATACAAAATAAAACACCAAATTAAAATATTCCCTTTAAAAACACGTCTGCCGAACTACTCACGTTAAATATCTTCTAAATACAAATTAAAACCTGAAATTATCATATTCCCTCGAAATAGTAAAATAAAACAACAAATTATTATATTAAATTTAAAATACGTGTGCCGAGCTCACGTTAAATGTCTGTTCGATGTTAAAGTTAAATAGCAAATTATTATATTAAATTTAAAACACATCTGCTGAACTCACGTTAAATGTCTCCTAAATGCAAAATAGACACCAAATTATTATATTAAATTTAAAATACAGGTGCCAAATTTCTCACGTTAAATGTCTGTTCGATACCACGGATTTTAAAGTTAAATAGCAAATTAAAACCTGAAATTAATATATTCCCTTTAAAAACGGGTTCCAAACTTATGCTAAATAACTCCTAATAGCAAAATAAAACACCAATGTCTCCTAAATACAAAATAAACACAAAATTATTATATTAAATTTAAAATACAGCTGCCGAACTTACACGAAATGTCTCCTAAATACAAAATAAAATCTAAAATTAATAATATTCCCTTTAAAATACAGGTGGTGAACTACTCACGTTAAAAGTCTGTTTGATGCTACGGATATTAAAGTTAAATAGCAAATTAAAACAATAAATTATCATATTCAATTAAAAACACGTCTGCCAAACTTACATAAAACACCAAATTATCATATTCCCTTTAAAACACGTGTTCCGAACTACTCACGTTAAATGTCTGTTCGATGTTAAAGTTAAATAGCAAATTAATAATATTCCCTTTAAAATACAGCTGCCGAACTTATGTAAAACACCAAATTATTATATTAAATTTAAAAACAGGTTCCGAACTTCAATAAACGTCTCCTAAATACAAAATAAAACACCAAATTAAAATATTCCCTTTAAAAACACGTCTGCCGAACTACTCACGTTAAATATCTTCTAAATACAAATTAAAACCTGAAATTATCATATTCCCTCGAAATAGTAAAATAAAACAACAAATTATTATATTAAATTTAAAATACGTGTGCCGAGCTCACGTTAAATGTCTGTTCGATGTTAAAGTTAAATAGCAAATTATTATATTAAATTTAAAACACATCTGCTGAACTCACGTTAAATGTCTCCTAAATGCAAAATAGACACCAAATTATTATATTAAATTTAAAATACAGGTGCCAAATTTCTCACGTTAAATGTCTGTTCGATACCACGGATTTTAAAGTTAAATAGCAAATTAAAACCTGAAATTAATATATTCCCTTTAAAAACGGGTTCCAAACTTATGCTAAATAACTCCTAATAGCAAAATAAAACACCAATGTCTCCTAAATACAAAATAAACACAAAATTATTATATTAAATTTAAAATACAGCTGCCGAACTTACACGAAATGTCTCCTAAATACAAAATAAAATCTAAAATTAATAATATTCCCTTTAAAATACAGGTGGTGAACTACTCACGTTAAAAGTCTGTTTGATGCTACGGATATTAAAGTTAAATAGCAAATTAAAACAATAAATTATCATATTCAATTAAAAACACGTCTGCCAAACTTACATAAAACACCAAATTATCATATTCCCTTTAAAACACGTGTTCCGAACTACTCACGTTAAATGTCTGTTCGATGTTAAAGTTAAATAGCAAATTAATAATATTCCCTTTAAAATACAGCTGCCGAACTTATGTAAAACACCAAATTATTATATTAAATTTAAAAACAGGTTCCGAACTTCAATAAACGTCTCCTAAATACAAAATAAAACACCAAATTAAAATATTCCCTTTAAAAACACGTCTGCCGAACTACTCACGTTAAATATCTTCTAAATACAAATTAAAACCTGAAATTATCATATTCCCTCGAAATAGTAAAATAAAACAACAAATTATTATATTAAATTTAAAATACGTGTGCCGAGCTCACGTTAAATGTCTGTTCGATGTTAAAGTTAAATAGCAAATTATTATATTAAATTTAAAACACATCTGCTGAACTCACGTTAAATGTCTCCTAAATGCAAAATAGACACCAAATTATTATATTAAATTTAAAATACAGGTGCCAAATTTCTCACGTTAAATGTCTGTTCGATACCACGGATTTTAAAGTTAAATAGCAAATTAAAACCTGAAATTAATATATTCCCTTTAAAAACGGGTTCCAAACTTATGCTAAATAACTCCTAATAGCAAAATAAAACACCAATGTCTCCTAAATACAAAATAAACACAAAATTATTATATTAAATTTAAAATACAGCTGCCGAACTTACACGAAATGTCTCCTAAATACAAAATAAAATCTAAAATTAATAATATTCCCTTTAAAATACAGGTGGTGAACTACTCACGTTAAAAGTCTGTTTGATGCTACGGATATTAAAGTTAAATAGCAAATTAAAACAATAAATTATCATATTCAATTAAAAACACGTCTGCCAAACTTACATAAAACACCAAATTATCATATTCCCTTTAAAACACGTGTTCCGAACTACTCACGTTAAATGTCTGTTCGATGTTAAAGTTAAATAGCAAATTAATAATATTCCCTTTAAAATACAGCTGCCGAACTTATGTAAAACACCAAATTATTATATTAAATTTAAAAACAGGTTCCGAACTTCAATAAACGTCTCCTAAATACAAAATAAAACACCAAATTAAAATATTCCCTTTAAAAACACGTCTGCCGAACTACTCACGTTAAATATCTTCTAAATACAAATTAAAACCTGAAATTATCATATTCCCTCGAAATAGTAAAATAAAACAACAAATTATTATATTAAATTTAAAATACGTGTGCCGAGCTCACGTTAAATGTCTGTTCGATGTTAAAGTTAAATAGCAAATTATTATATTAAATTTAAAACACATCTGCTGAACTCACGTTAAATGTCTCCTAAATGCAAAATAGACACCAAATTATTATATTAAATTTAAAATACAGGTGCCAAATTTCTCACGTTAAATGTCTGTTCGATACCACGGATTTTAAAGTTAAATAGCAAATTAAAACCTGAAATTAATATATTCCCTTTAAAAACGGGTTCCAAACTTATGCTAAATAACTCCTAATAGCAAAATAAAACACCAATGTCTCCTAAATACAAAATAAACACAAAATTATTATATTAAATTTAAAATACAGCTGCCGAACTTACACGAAATGTCTCCTAAATACAAAATAAAATCTAAAATTAATAATATTCCCTTTAAAATACAGGTGGTGAACTACTCACGTTAAAAGTCTGTTTGATGCTACGGATATTAAAGTTAAATAGCAAATTAAAACAATAAATTATCATATTCAATTAAAAACACGTCTGCCAAACTTACATAAAACACCAAATTATCATATTCCCTTTAAAACACGTGTTCCGAACTACTCACGTTAAATGTCTGTTCGATGTTAAAGTTAAATAGCAAATTAATAATATCCCCTTTAAAATACAGCTGCCGAACTTACACTAAATGTCTTCTAAATACAAAATAAACACCAAATTATTATATTAAATTTAAAAACAGGTTCCAAACTTACACAAAATGTCTCCTAAATACAAAATAAACACCAAATTATTATATTAAATTTAAAAACAGGTTCCAAACTTCAATAACCATCTCCTAAATGCAAAATAAACACCAAATTACCATATTCAATTTAAAACACGTGTGCCAAACTTACATAAAACACCAAATTAATATATTCAATTAAAAACACGTCTGCCGAACAACTCACGTTAAATGTCTGTTTGATAGAAAATAAAACAATAAATATTCCCTTTAAAAACAGGTTCCAAACTTCAATAACCGTCTAATAAAAGCAAAATAAACACCAAATATTATATTAAATTTAAAATACAGGTTCCAAACTTACACAAAATATCTCCTAAATGCAAAATAAACACAAAATTATTATATTAAATTTAAAACACGTCTGCCGAACTACTCACGTTAAATGTCTGTTCGATAGAAAATAAAACAATAAATTATTATATTCAATTTATAAATGGGTTCCAAACTTACTTAAAACACCAAATTATTATATTAAATTTAAAACACGTCTACCAAACTTACTTAAAACACCAAATTATCACATTCAATTTAAAAAACACGTCTGCCTAACTACTCACGTTAAATGTCTGTTCGATGCAAAGGATATTAAAGTTAAATAGCAAATTAATAATATCCCCTTTAAAAATACGAGTTCCAAACTTCAATAACCGCCTAATAAATGCAAAATAAAACACCAAATTATTATATTAAATTTAAAAACAGGTTCCAAACTTCAATAACCATCTCCTAAATACAAAATAAACACCAAATTATCATATTAAATTTAAAACACGTGTGCCAAACTTACGTAAAATACCAAATTATCATATTCCCTTTAAAAATACGTCTGCCGAACTTCAATAAACGTCTCCTAAATACAAAATAAACACCATTGTCTCCTAAATACAAAATAAACACCATTGTCTCCTAAATACAAAATAAACACCATTGTCTCCTAAATACAAAATAAACACCATTGTCTCCTAAATACAAAATAAACACCATTGTCTCCTAAATACAAAATAAACACCATTGTCTCCTAAATACAAAATAAACACCATTGTCTCCTAAATACAAAATAAACACCATTGTCTCCTAAATACAAAATAAACACCATTGTCTCCTAAATACAAAATAAACACCAAATTATTATCACATTCCCTTTAAAACATGTCTGCCGAACTACTCACGTTAAATGTCTGTTCGATGGTGTCGGTGTCAACACAGGCTTGGTCCAGGTCCACAATGTCAGTAACACACACATGGTATTCAGTAACACATTCCTCATCACTGCCTGGGGTCCATACAACAAGTAGGGAGTTCTGGTTTAGGGGTACTGCTTCAACGGACGAGACTGGGGTCGGTTCTGTTGTGGAAATAAGTAGTGGGAGGTTAGTTTGGGGGGGGTTTCAGGGTGGGTGGGGGCGTGTGTAGGGGTAGGGGGGGCGTGTGGAGTTAGGGGGGGCATGTGGGGGTAGGGGGGTGTGTGGGGGTAGGGGGGGCAGTGTGGGGTTAGGGTAGGTGGGGGCGTGGGAGGGGGATAGTTAGGGATGAGAAGGGGGTCAGTTCTGTTGTGGAAATTAGTGGTGGGGTTAGTTTAGTTTGGGGGGGGTTTCGGGGTGGGTGGGGGGTTTAGGAGGGGGGGTGGGGGTTTAAGAGGGGGCTAGGGTAGGTGGGGCAGGGTGGGGGGTGTCAGTATGAGGGTGAGGGGGAGGCAGGGGGGTATATAGGTGAGTAACACATTCCTCATCACTGCCTGGGGTCCATACAACAAGTAGGGAGTTCTGGTTTAGGGGTACTGCTTCCACGGACGATACTGGGGTCGGTTCTGTTGTGGTGGTAGATATTAGGGGGGGTTAGTTTGGGGTGGGAGGGTGGTAGGGGGGGGCGTGTGTGGGTAGGGGGGGCGGTGTGGGGTTAGGGTAGGGGCATGGGAGGGTGGTAGGGGGGGGCGTGTGGGGGTAGGGGGGGGCGTGTGGGGGTAGGGGGGGGCGTGTGGGGGTAGGGGGGGGCGTGTGGTGGGGGTTTTAGGAGGGGGTTTTGTTATTGAAATTAATGGTGGGGTTAGTTTAGTTTGGGTGGGTTTCAGGGGGGTTTCAGGGTGCGTAGGGGGTAGAGGGGGAGGTGGGGGTGTCAGTATGAGGGGGAGGGGGAGGGGGAGGGGTGTGTATAGGTGAGTAACACATTCCTCATCACTGCCTGGGGTCCATACAACAAGTAGGGAGTTCTGGTTTAGGGGTACTGCTTCAACGGATGATACTGGGGTCGGTTCTGTTGTGGGGGTGCAAATTAGGGGGGGTTTAGTTTGGGGTTGTGGGGGGGTTTAAGAGGGGGTAGGGTAGGTGGGGGCATGGGAGGGGGGTAGTTAGGGATGAGAAGGGGGTCGGTTCTGTTGTGGAAATTAGTGGTGGGGTTAGTTTGGTGTAGGGGGCGGTGTGGGGTTAGGGTAGGAGGGGGTGTGAGGGGGTTTTAAGAGGGGGTTAGGGTAGGGGGGCGGTGTGGGGTTAGGGTAGGTGTGGGGGCGTGGGAGGGGGGGTAGTTAGGGATGAGACAGGGGTTGGGTTCTGTTGTTGTGGAAATTAGTGGTGGGGTTAGTTTGGGGTTGTGGAAATTAGGGGGGGGTTAGTTTGGTGTGTGGGGTAGGAGGGTGGTGGGTTTAGGAGGGTGCGTGTGGGGGTAGGAGGGTGGTGGGTTTAGGAGGGGGCGTGTGGGGGTAGGGGGGAGGTAGGGGTGTTCTTGTGTGTGTGTGGGGGTAGTTAGAGATGAGACAGGGGTTGGGTTTTGTTGTTGTTGTTGAAATTAGTGGGGTTAGTTTAGTTTGGGGGGGGGGGGTTTCAGGCTGGGTGGGGGGTTAGAAGTTGGGTAGTGGGGGAGGTTAGTGTGAGGGGAGAGGTCCCCCGTCTCACTCTCTCTCTCTCAAACACACCCACCTCTCTCTCTCTCTCTCACACACACACACACACCTCTCTCTCTCATCATCTCTCACACACACACCTCTCACCTCTCTCTCAAACACACCTACCTCTCTCTCTCTCTCTCTCTCTCACACACACACACACACACACACACACACACCAGTTTCCTCCATAGTGGTCTGTGTGATCCGAGTACTCCCGGTAATTCCTGAAGGCGACACCCCGGACACCCAGAAGGTCATGTTGGTACAGGCCCTAAGAGGCGAGATGGTGGCGAAGTTGTCCGACGTGATGATGGGATCGTCTCTTACCAACCCACCGACACCACCGACACCACCGACCCTAACAATATCCTTCTCCTTCTTCAGCCCCTTCTGCTGTAGTTGACGGAGTGTTGGTGGTGGTGAGTTTGTCTCTCCGTAGGTAATTTTCCATCTGTTGAATTAATAGTAGTATATTAATTGTTTTATTATTATTATTATTATTATTATTATTATTATTATTATTATAACTATCATATTTATTATTATTATTATTATTATTACTATCGTATTTATTATTATTATTATTATTATTATCATATTAGTTAGTTTTCTTATTATTATTATTATCCTCGTATTTGTTATTATTATTATTATTATTATTATTATTACTATTATATTTATTATTATTATTACTATTACTATCATATTTATTATTACTATTATTATTATTATTATCCTCGTATTTGTTATTATTATTATTATTATATTTATTATTATTATCACTATCATATTTATTTACTTATTTTATTATTATTATTATTATCACTGTCATATATTTATTTTTTTATTATTATTATTAAACTATCATATTTTTTTAATTATTATTATCATTGTCATATTTTTATTTATTATTATTATCATTATTACACTATCATATTTATCATTATTATTACACTATCATATATTTATTTTTTTATTATTATCATTACACTCACGCATCAACACAGTTAGGTTAGGTTAGGTTAGGTTATGTTAGGTTAGGTTAGGTTATGCTAGGTTAGGTTAGGTTAGGTTAGGTTAGGTTAGGTTAGGTTAGGTTATGCTAGGTTAGGTTAGGTTAGGTTAGGTTAGGTTAGGTTAGGTTATGCTAGGTTAGGTTAGGTTAGGTTAGGTTAGGTTATGCTAGGTTAGGTTAGGTTAGGTTATGCTAGGTTAGGTTAGGTTAGGTTAGGTTAGGTTAGGTTATGCTAGGTTAGGTTAGGTTAGGTTAGGTTAGGTTAGGTTAGGTTAGGTTAGGTTAGGTTATGCTAGGTTAGGTTAGGTTAGGTTAGGTTAGGTTAGGTTAGGTTATGCTAGGTTAGGTTAGGTTAGGTTAGGTTAGGTTAGGTTAGGTTAGGTTAGGTTATGCTAGGTTAGGTTAGGTTAGGTTAGGTTAGGTTATGCTAGGTTAGGTTAGGTTAGGTTATGCTAGGTTAGGTTAGGTTAGGTTAGGTCAGGCTAGGTCAGGTTAGGTTAGGTTAGGTTAGGTTAGGTTAGGTCAGGTTAGGTTAGGTTAGGTTAGGTTAGGTTAGGTTAGGTTAGGTTAGGTTAGGTTAGGTTAGGTTAGGATAGGATAGGATAGGATAGGATAGGTTAGGTTAGGTTAGTCAGGTTAGGTTAGGTTAGGTTAGGTTAGGTTAGGTTAGGTTAGGTTAGGTTAGGATAGGATAGGATAGGATAGGTTAGGTTAGGTTAGTCAGGTTAGGTTAGTCAGGTTAGGTTAGGTTAGGCTAGGCTAGGTTAGGCTAGGCTAGGCTAGGTTAGGACAGGTTATGCTAGGTTAGGTTAGGTTAGGTTAGGTTAGGTTAGGCTAGGCAAGGCAAGGCAAGGCAAGGTTAGGTTAGGTTAGGTTAGGTCAGGTCAGGTCAGGTCAGGTCAGGTCAGGTTAGGTCAACACTCACGCATCAACACAGTTAGCTCTATCCAAGGGGTCGTCCCAGGCCAGTGCTACCCAGTTGGCCGTCTGGTTGGTTATTCTGAGGTTTTCAGGAGCGCCCGGAGCTGAAACAAAAGTAAACATTAAACACCTCAAATATTTTCACGTTAAATATTTTCCCGATAGATATTTTCCCGTTAAATATTTTCCCATTAAATATTTTTCTCAATAGATATTTTCCCGTTAAACACGTCAAATATTTTCCCATTAAATATTTTCCCGATAGATATTTTCCCCGATAGATATTTTCTCGGTAGATATTTTCCAGTTAAATATTTTCCTGTTAAATATTTTTCTGTTAGATATTTTCCTGTTAAACATTTTTCTGACAGATATTTTCCCGTTAAATATTTTCACGTTAAATATTTTCTCAATAGATATTTTCCCATTAAACACGTCAAATATTTTTACGTTAAATGTTTTTCCCGATAGATATTTTCCCGTTAAATTACATTTTCGATAAATATTTTCCCTATTGATATTTTCCCATTAAATATTTTCCCGATAGACATTTTCCTGTTAACTGTTTTCATGTTAATTAAATGTTTTCCCGATAGATATTTTCACGTTAATTAAATATTTTCTCGATAGATATTTTCCCATTAAATATTTTTCTCAATAGATATTTTCCCATTAAACACGTCAAATATTTTCACGTTAAATGTTTTCCCGATAGATATTTTCCCGTTAAAAAATTTCTCTCCAAAAAAATTAACTCGGCAAAATTTTCTCACCAAAAAAATTACATGCCAATAATTTTCCCTCAAAAAAAAATAAAAAAAAAAAATAAAAAAACATAATAATAATAAAAAAAAAATAACGAACAAAACTCACCCTAAAAAAAAATTACCAGCCAAAACTTCCCCCACCCCTGCACAAAAAAAAAAAAAAAAAAAAAAAAAAATAATAATAATAATAATAAATCCGGCCAAAAAAATTCCGTCCCCCCCCTCAAAAACAAAACAAAAAATAAAATATAAAATCCTCATCCCCCCCTCAAAAATAATAAAATCCCCAACCCTCCTCCTCAAAAAAAAATCCCTCCCCCTCTCAAAAAAAAAAAAAAAAAATCCCTCCCCTCTCAAAAAAAAAAAAAAAAAAATCCCCACCCCCCCAAAAAATGTCCCCGATCAAAAAAAAAAAAAAAAATAGTTGTTATCGTGTACTGACCGGCCTCGTCGGTATTGGTGTCCATCTTGAGTTCTGGACTGAGCGCCCCGAACGATGAGACGGAGTAGACGTTGACGTGGTATAAGGTACAGGCCTCGAGTGGCGACAGTGTGACGTTGGTGGTGGGTGTGGTGACGCACGTGTAGTCAGTGTTGCCATACATCATGTAACACACCTGCGAGGGACGGAGCCATTTTTAATTTTGGGACGGAGGGATTTTTTTTTTTTTTTTTTTTCATATAATTTCTCTCTTTCTATAATTTTCTTTCTCTCTCTCTCTCTCTCTCTCTCCTCTCTCTCTCTCTCCTCTCTCTCTCTCTCTCTCTCTCTCTCTCTTTTCACACTATACTTTCTTTGTCTCTTTCTCTCTCTCTTTTTTCACACTAAACTTTCTCTCTCTCTCATATATACACAGATATACAGTACTTATAAATTCTCTCTCTCTCTCTCTCTCTTTCATTATAATTTCTCTCTCTCTCTCTCTCTCTCTCTCTCTCTCTCTCTCTCTCTCTCTCTCTCTCCCTTTTTTCATACTATACTTTCTTTCTCTCTCTTCTCTCTCCTTTTTTCACACTATACTTACTTTCTCTCTCTCCCTTTTTTCACACTATACTTTCTCTCTCTCTCTCTCTCTCTCTCTCTCTCTCTCTCTCTCTTTTTTCACACTATAATTTCTCTGTGTGTCTCCCCTCTCTCTCTCTCTCTCTCTCCTCTCTCTCACACTCACACACACACTTATACACATACTATTTTTCTTTCTCTCTCAATATATTTTCTTTTTCTCTCTCTTTTCTCTCTCTTTCTCTCATATATACACACATACACTAATAACATCTCTCTCTCACACACCCTCCCTCCTCCCCTCCCTCTCTCACACACACTTCACACTCTCTCTCACACACACTTCCCTCTCTCTCACACACAAACCTCTCTCTCTCCCCTCTCACACACACACACCTCCCTCCTCTTTTCCTCACTCACACACACACTTCCCTCTCTCACCCCTCCCCTCCCCCCCACTCTCCCTCCCCTCCCTCTCTCTCACTCTCACTCACTCTCTCTCACCTGGTAGTGGTCTAGACATTCCTTAGAGAGAGGTGGTTCCCAAGTAAGAGTAGTGGATGTTTCAGTTGTATAAGAAATAGAAGGATTAGTCGGTGCTCCCGGAACTGTTGGGTGGAAAGTAGGTTAGGTTAGGTTAGGTTAGGTTAGGTTGTGTGTGTGTGTTAAATTTCCCATGTGTGTGTGTGTATGTGTGTGTGTGTGTGTTAGGTAAGGTTGGGGTTAGGTTAGGTTAGGTTAGGTTAGGTTAGGTTAGGATGGATTGGGTTATGTATGTTATGTTATGTTATGTTTATGTTATGTTATGTTGGGTTGGGTTGGGTTGGGTTGGGTTAGGTGTGTGTGTGTGTGTGAGTGTTAAATTTCCCGTGTGTGTGTGTATGTGTGTGTGTTAGGTAAGGTTGGGTTGGGTTGGGTTGGGTTAGGTTAGGTTAGGTTAGGTTAGGATGGGTTGGGTTATGTTATGTTATGTTATGTTATGTTATGTTATGTTGGGTTGGGTTGGGTTGGGTTGGGTTAGGTGTGTGTGTGTGTGTGAGTGTTAAATTTCCCATGTGTGTGTGTGTGTGTGTGTGTTAGGTAAGGTTGGGTTGGGTTGGGTTGGGTTAGGTTAGGTTAGGTTAGGTTAGGTTAAGTTGGGTTAGGATGGGTTGGGTTGGGGAGGGTTGGGTTAGGTTAGGTTGGGTTAGGTTATGTTATGTTATGTTATGTTATGTTATGTTGGTTGGGTTGGGTTGGGTTGGGTTGGGTTAGGTTGTGTGTGGTGTGTTAAATTTCCCATGTGAGTGTGAGTGTGTGTGTGTGTGTGTGTGTGTGTGTGTGTGTGTGTGTGTGTGTGTGTGTGTGTGTGTATGTGTGTGTGTGTGTGTGTGTGTGTGTTAGGTAAGGTTGGGTTGGGTTGGGTTAGGTCAGGTTGGGTTGGGTTGGGGAGGGTTGGGGAGGGAGAGAGAGAGGGTGTTTTAAGTTGGGTTGGGTTGGGTTGGGTTGGGTTGGGTTGGGTTGTGTTGGGTTGGGGAGGGAGAGAGAGAGGGTGTTTTAAGTTGGGTTGAGTTAGGTTAGGTTAGGTTTTCGTGTGTGTGTGTGTGTGTGTGTGTGTGTGTGTGTGTGTCAACAAATAATTACCCACCCGTGCCCAGCGTGCTCTCCGCCGGTGGTTAGCGTGGACCCCATGGTGAACCCGGAGTCCGATGAGAAGTATGGGGTAAGGTCAAAGGTGTGTAGGGTACAGGACTGAAGGAAGGTTACATTCAGATGACACACTAAGTTGGTACACAGGTTCTGATGGGCAGAGAGAGAGAGAGAGACAAAAAAAGAATGGTTAGTTTAGGTTAGGTTTGGTTGGGGTAGGGTAGGGTAGGGTAGGGTAGGGTAGGGTAGGGTAGGGTAGGTTAGGGTAGGGTAGGTTAGGTTAGGTTAGGTTAGGTTAGGTTAGGTTAGGTTAGGTTGGGGAGGGTTGAGGAGGGAGAGAGAGACAAAAAAAGAATGGTTAGTTTAGGTTAGTTTTGGTTTGGTTAGGTTAGGTTAGGTTAGTTTAGTTTAAGATAATTTAAGTTGGTACACAGGTTTCTGATGGAGAGAGAGAGAGACACAAAAAATAATGGTTAGTTTAATTTAATTTTGGTTTGGTTTGGGTGGGTTAGGTTAGGTTAAGAGCGTACCAAATAAAAAAATAAACACACACACACACAGACACGAGCATAACAAATAAAAAAAATACACACAAAACACACACACACACACAAAGAGACACAAGCATACCAAATAAAACACACACAAACACACACACGTACCAAAATAAAAAATAAAACACACACAAACACACACACACACAAGCATACTAAATAAAAAACACACAAACACACACACACACACAGACACACACGAGCATACCAAATAAAAAATAAAACACACACAAACAAACACACAGACACGAGCATACCAAATAAAAAAATACACACACACAGACACGAGCATACCAAATAAAACAATACACACAAACACACACACACACACACAGACACGAGCATACCAAATAAAACACACACAAACAAACACACACACAAACACAGACACGAGTATACCAAATAAAATACACACAAACACAAACACACACACACACAAAAAAAAAAAAAAAAACACACACACACACAAAAACACACATACATTTTTTTTTTAATCCTCACTTACATCCTCACTGAAGAAGTTGTCAATTTTGATGGTATATTTGAGGAAGTCCGAGCGGGTGTCACTTATATTCCATCTCAACTCTGCCCAGGTCTCTCCTACACTTTCAACGACAAATTCCAATATCCATGCTGTGTAGAAAATAGGTTAGGTTAGGTTAGGTTGGGGGGGGGAGAGAGGGGAGGGTTAGGTTAGAGAGAGAGAGAGAGAGAGAGAGAGAGAGAGAGAGAGAGAGAGAGAGAGAGAGAGAGTGTAGTGTTTTAAGTTAGGTTGGGTTAGGTTAGGTTGGGTTGGAGAGAGAGAGAGAGTGTTTTAAGTTGGGTTATGTTATGTTATGTTATGTTAGGTTAGGTTAGGTTATGTTAGGTTAGGGTAGGTTGGGTTGGGTTATGTTAGGTTCACCACTACCACCACTACATCTACCACCACCACCACCACCACTACCACTACATTTACCACCACCACCACTATAATCAGATTCAAATATGAAGGTAGTTTGGGCGGGGGAGTTAATAAGGGACTTCCACACCCAACATACAATATTTTATACCTTCATTATTTAGTATATAAAATAGTCTTCAAATCTTCAAAAATTATTATATATGATATACTTTGATTATAATTATGATGTTGTAAATGTGTTGATATTTAGGATAATAATAATTCTTTATGTATGGAAGTAAATGCAGTACACTTGATAACAGTGTATTACTCTGTTATTGTTGTTATATCTGTGGTGATGGTTAGGTCAGGTCACCACTCCAGGGTCTCAGGTCACTACCCCCATGGTAAGGAGGAAGAGGGTGACAGAGGGGGCGGGGGAGGGAGGGGGGGAGGATGTCTATAGGTGCAGTTCAACACCTGAGACATTCATTCATGATTCCATACTATATGTCAGATTATTATTATTATTATTATTATTTAAATAGACCAGACACACAAAGCTGGGAGAACATAGTTTTATAAGTATTCGTATATAATTAATTATATATCGTTATGTGTGTTCGTTTTTTTTCACATTACAGTAACAGAGAAATAATAAAAAAATAATTTCCAACTCTGACAACACTTCCAAGATGAACTGTAAATCAACCCAACATGTGTTTGATGTTAAATGTCCCAGCAGGGGTATAGTAACTCACACACCCTGAACCCCCCCAAGCAGAGTACAGACATGGCAACACTGTATAGTAGGAAAGGTTACCGTCCAAACTACCTTCATATTGGCATCTGACTATACCACTACTACTACTACTACTACTACCACCACTACTACCACTACCACCACTACCCACCTTTACTACCACCAC
>JAWQEG010006174.1:0-7500 GCA_033782935.1 Petrolisthes cinctipes
CTGTACCTTTCGAAAATAAGTAGCAACATAATTATAATCATTTTTATGCATTTATATTCTTCACCAAGATACAATGCTTATATGTGTGAGTTGTGTTCTTGAGTGTGTGTGTGTTGTGTTGGTGTGTGTGTGTGTGTGTGTGTGAGTGTGTGTGTGTGTTGTGTGTGTGTGTGTGTGCTGTCTGTGTGTGTGTGTTGTGAGTGTGTGTGTATTGTCTCTGTGTGTGTGTTTGTTGTGTATGTTGTCTCTGTGTGTGTGTGTGTTGTGTGTGTTTGTTTTCTTCTGTGTTCATCTATCTACTTTACGAGCATAAACTATATAAATTAATAGTATAACTCTATGCATAAATCTGTATAATATTAAAAAAAAATATGTTTCATGAAATTATACACTGGGAATCGCAAGGAAAAAATGATTATGAAGCAAATAGTAATGATATATCCTGCTGAGTATTATTGCATGCTGTGAAATAATTATTAATATATTTATCTCAATTTTCTACTCACACTCTTAAATATTAAAAGACGACATGTAGTTAATGTTAATGACCTTACACACACACACACGCACGCACGCACGCACGCACGCACGCACACATACACACACACACACACACACACACACTCACTCCACACACACACACACACACACACACATACACACTCACTCACTCACTCACTCACACACACACACACTCACAACACACCTGTCACCACCACCACCACACCTGTCACTCACCACCACCACCACCACACCTGTCACTCACCACCACCACACCTGTCACTCACCACCACACCTGTCACCACCACCACCACACCTGTCACTCACCACCACCACACCTGTCACTCACCACCACCACACCTGTCACTCACCACCACACCTGTCACCACCACCACCACACCTGTCACCACCACCACCACACCTGTCACACACACACACACACCTGTCTCTCACCACCACACCATCACCACCATCACCACCATCACAACCATCACCACCACCACTAACACACCTGTCACCCCACCACAACCACACCTGTCACAACCACACCTGCTGTTACTACACGCCACAACTACAACATCAACAAAACATAACATTCTCTGGGCATGAAAAACATAAAACATAGGCTACAAGAAAATGGTAATCACAAGTTAACTAAATCATAAACTATTGAATCCTCCAAACTTTGCCTGGAAACGAAATAATAAGCTACTGATCCTCCTAACTTTGCCTGGAAGCGAAATTATATGCTACTGAATCCTCCAAACTTTGCCTGGAAACAGAAGACCTCATTATACAAAATAGGGGATAGTCAGTTTTCTAGCATACTTTTGGAAGAATCTATGACCCCTCCATTTCACTCCAAACTAGATTATTATTATTATTATTATTATTATTACTACTACTATTATTATTATTACTACTATTATTATTATTATTACTACTATTATTATTACTACTATTATATTATTACTACTACTACTATTATTATTACTACTACTATTATTATTATTACTACTATTATTATTATTATTACTACTATTATTATTATTATTACTACTATTATTATTATTATTACTACTACTACTATTATTATTATTATTATTACTACTACTACTTATTATTATTATTATTACTACTACTATTATTATTATTATTATTATTACTACTATTACCTTCTCAACCCCAAACACTTGTTCAACACTGAGGAACACCTGCAGACATAAATTATCCTATTACGATTTTTCTTATGTGCGATTCAAAAGGCAATTCATATACAGGGGAAGTTGTGTAAATATAAATTCCTGTAATAGTTGATATGGGAAAATTGGAAAACGAGTTGATTCATTGATTATTTCCTTTCCTGTTGCTTGGGTATATTTATCTATTTTGGGTATATTTATCTAGGTATATTCATTTGGGTATATATATTTGGGTATATTCATTTTGGGTATATTCATTTGGGTATATTCATTTGGGTATATTCATTTGGGTATATTCATTTCGGTATATTCATTTGGGTATATTTATTTAGGTATATTAATTTGGGTATATTTATTTGAGTATATTAATTTGGGTATATTTATTGAGGTATATTAATTTGGGTATATTTATTTGGGTATATTCCTTTGGGTATATTTTGGAGGGTATATTTCTTTATTTGGGTATACATATATTATTTGGGATATATATATATATTTTTGGATATATTATTTAATTCACTTGGGTACATTTATTTTTTTACATAATGATAACTAATGCTATTCTTTTCTTTCAATGTGGTAATTCAATCTATGTAATTCTCTCTCTCTCTCTCTCTCTCTCTCTCTCTCTCTCTCTCTCTCTCAAGTGGCTGTGTTCGAATGTGTGTACGTATGTATGTATGCTATTAGAGAGAGAGAATGTATGTATGCATGTATTTGTATGTATGTATGCATGTACTGTATGTATAGATATTTGCTCTAACACATACAGACATACACACACACACTTCTCTACATACACACATACACACACACACTCAATCACTTCTTTACATACACACACACACTCAATCACTCTATAATTACTTCGTCTTAAGAGGGTGCTGGAATAGGGGGACAGGCTTGGGGGGGGGGGGGGTTTAGGGGGGTGCGGGAGGAGTAGGGGACAGGCTTGAGGTTTTTTTTAGGGGGGGTGCTGGAGTAGGGGGGGCGGGGGGTTAGGGGGGTGCGGGAGGAGTAGGGGACAGACTTGAGGGTTTTTTTGGGGGGTGCTGGAGTAGGAGGGCGGGGGGTTAGGGGGGTGCGGGAATAGGGGTCAAGCTTTCTTACCCACCCCAAGCCTGTCCCCCCTATTCCCGCACCCCCCCCCCCAAGCTTGTCCCCTACCCCTGCACCCCCTTAATTAAAAAATATATTACCAAGTCGATAGGCGATAAGGGAAAATTATCTTGTTGGTAATTTGGAGGGCCACTGCTTCCTCAAAAAAAAAAAAAAAAAAAAAAAAAATATATCCTCAATGGTACTAATAGGCGATGTGTTGTTTCCTGGCATAGTTTGGAGGAATCAAAGGCCTTCCAATTAACCAACAAGAGAATATTTTTAATTATTTTCCTTAAGGGGAGAGTACAACATTGGAGTGCCTTGATTCCTCCAAAGTATATATATGCTAGGAAACAGAACTAGAGTAACAAGCAAACAAACATACATACTGCTGGTGACCTGTTGTTGCTTGAAATAGTTTGCAGGAATCAGTTGCTCCAGATTTACCTCTACATTGTACAGTCATGGTCAAAAGTCATGCAACCTGGTGAATAAAAGCGAGGCATTTGATTGAAACTTATGAATCAATATTGCATAGATCAACAGTTAATAGTCTCGGATCATTTTTCGAAGCCATCTCATTGGAAGGTGTTGCAGGACTATTGACCATGACTGTACTACCCCCTTAAAATAGGTATGTACAGTCACGAGCACTAATAAGTATCCAGGTGTATGCTTCGAATACCTATATAGAGACAGTAAATAAATACACAATAAGTTCGTTCTCCATTGGAATTACTTCGTTGGTGGTGAATTGGTGAACTGTTCAAAGCTTCAACCAAAAAGTTCTGTATACTTATTAGTGCTCGTGGCTGTACACTTGCAATCCAAAATATGTATCCAGACTTGCTTCGAATAGCCTGATCGAATATTAAGTGAGCTCAAGCAAATATGAAACAGGATAAGCGTTGTAATGGGTTCACTAGCTAGTATGTCAAATGATTCGAAACTTCAACAAGATCTGGATACAAACATGAAACAGGATAAGCGTTGTAATGGGTTCACTACTATGTCAAATGATTCGAAACTAAAACAAGATCTGGATACAAACATGAAACAGGATAAGCGTTGTAATTGGTTCACTAGTTAGTATGTCAAATGATTCGAAACTTCAACAAGATCTGGATACAAACATGAAACAGGATAAGCGTTGTAATGGGTTCACTAGCTAGTATGTCAAATGATTCGAAACTTCAACAAGACCTGCTGGATACAAATTTTGGATTGCGAGTGCACGTGCATGGATGGAGGAGGTGTCCGTGCATGCTACCGGCCGTGGTGACCTTTCCCGTTGCAAGGATAAAAAGGTGCTTCCCTCAGGACCACTCGAGGGATGTATCAATCATTTAGAGGAACCTGCTACACTCTCTATACACTACAGCCTTTATGGGAGGGGAAACTGGGAGGCAGGATAAGGTCAGGCAGGCATGACTCACACACACAGACACGCGAATACACACGCACATTGATACACGTGGAAATACGCGCATATAGACACGCACACTGACACACAAGAACACACATGCACATAAATACACGTGGAAATACAGTACACACATACACACGAGAACACACACGCATATTAATACACGTGGACATACAGTACACACATACACAGACACGCGAATACACACACACATATATATACGCGAACACACACGCACATAAATGCACGTGGAAATACAGTACACCCGCACATAGACACACTCACATAGACACACAAACACACACGCACATAAATACACGTGGAAATACAGTACACACACACAGACACACTCACATAGACACACAAACACACACGCACATAAATACACATGGATATACACTCACATACACGCACATAGAAACACACGAGCACACACATATATAAGTCACACCAATCCATTTATAAATTCATCCCCCCCCCCTACATACACAGACACACACACACACGAACACGCACACACACACATACATATAAGTCACACAAATGCATTCACACATTCTCCCACCCACACAATCTCTCTCTCTCTCTCTCTCTCTCTCTCTCTCTCTCTCTCTCTCTCTCTCTCTCTCTCACATACACACACCGTCTCCCTCTCCCTCCCTTTACCCTTTTTTACCCTTTCCCTTCAGCAACTTCCCCTCGTTCCCTTCCCTCTTTCCTTTCCTTAGTTAACTCCCTCTCTCCCTCTTCCCCCTCTGTCTGTCTGTGTGTGTGTGTGTGTGTGTGTGTGTGTGTGTGTGTGTATGTGTGTGTGTGTGTATGTGTGTGTGTATGTGTGTATGTGTGTGTGTGTGTGTGTGTGTGTGTGTGTGTGTGTGTGTGTGTGTGTGTGTGTGTGTGTGTGTGTGTGTGTGTGTGTCTCTCCTTCCTTCCGTCAACTCCTTCTCTCTTCCTCTCACTCTCATCTTTCCCTCCATCTCTCCTTCCCTCCAACCATAGTTATATTTTTTTACCTTCTCTCTCCTTTCCTTCAACTATCTCCCTTTATTTCCTCCCTCTCTTCTTTCTTCGCTCCAATTATCCTCTTTATTTTCTCTTCTACTTTTTCTTCCCCCTTTTCTCTTCCCTTCAACTGTCCCCCTTTGCTTCCCTCCCTTCTATTTTTTTCTCAAACTATTATCCTTCGCTTTCTTCCTCCTATTCCTTTAAGTATAATTTTTTTTTTTATTTCTTCTTCCCCCTTTTCTCTTCCATCCAACTTTTTCTCTTTGCTACCCTCCCCCTATTCCCTTTTGCTCCAAGTATCTTTTTCTTCCATCTTCTCTCTTCCCTTCAACTATCTCCTTTTGCCTCCTCCTCCTCTTCTTTCTTCGCTCCAACTATTCTCAATTTTTTCTTCTTTTTCCTTTTTTTTTCCTTTTTTTTTCTTGCCCATTTTCTCTTCCCTCGACTCAAACTATTTCCCTTTATTTCATCCCTCTCTTTCTTCGCTCCAACTATTCTCAATTTTTTCTTCTTTTTTCCTTTTTTTCCCTTTTTCTTGCCCCTTTTCTCTTCCCTCGACTCCAACTATTTCCCTTTGTTTTGTTTCCCTTCCCTCTCTTCTTCAACTCTTCAGGGCCAGCCGAGGGAGAAGGCCAAAGTGACCACCACCTACAAATGTCACCTCAATTATGGACGTCTGTAGAAGGAAAACTTTAAAAGGTGGTGGTGGTAGATAATTTTTTTTTTTTTTTTTTTTTTTGGTACATTGGAGAGTGCCTTGATTGCCCCCAAAGTATGCTAGGAAACAGGGCCAGAAGAGCAAAAAAAAAAAAAAAAGTCATGGTGTTCTGTTGGTGCTTGGAATAGTTTGGTGGATTCAGTTGCTCCAGATTTACCAACACAAAACTTACCCTTTAATTAACTAGAAGGATAGAGTGAGGATCTTACAACACATAATATAAACAAATGGGTCTTAGTGATTTATTTGAAGTATTAATTAAAAGATATACTTAATTCTACAAACTATGTCGCGAAACAGTTCCCCTATTTGTATCATTGAGGTGAATTGTTTCCTGAGATAGTTTGAAGGAATTAATAACATTCCAATTTATTAAAAAGATGCAGAGTCTCCCCTTAAGGCCCCTGTAATCGTGTATGAAAATTGGAGGCTTCTGATTCCTTCTTACAATGCCACGAAACAAGCTCATTCTATATAGGTTGTGTTTCGTGGCAATATTTGAAGGACTCATTTACCTCCAATTTTCTGACTACAACACAGGGTCCCTTAAGCCTTGGAACACGATGCCAAAAGTACAGTAAATTATAACTTTTAATGGCGTAAGTGGATGCATTAAGTATGATGAAAAATTATGGTGTAAAATGGTACCTCAATTGGTGCAAAAATATGCCATAACAATTTACAACAAATGGTGCAAATTTATGCCTAAAGCGTTGCAATTAAATGATGCATTAAATTGTTGCAAAATGATGCATTAAATATATGGAAGGTTCACAAAATAATGCCGTGTTGCAGAATTCAAGGCTACTGAAGGGGGAGGTGGAAATACATTAACCTTTAAGTGGAGGTTGGTTATCTTGTTGGTAAATTTGAAGGTCTCTGATTCCTCCAAACTATGCCAGGAAACAGATGACCAGCTGAATGTTACTAATAGGGGATGTTTTTCGTGGCATACTTTGGAGGAATCAGAAGCACTCCAATTTACCATGAAGACGTCCTCTCTATAAAACTGTAAAACATAGATTGATTAACTTGCACCCAACACCATTATTCTCTATCAATATCCCTCTACTCACTCACTCACTACACCTTTCTTACTAACTCTGAACTTTCACCTTTATTCTCTATCAATATTCTTCTACTCACTAACTCTCTACACCTTTCTTACTAACTCTGAACTTTCCTCTTAAAACCTCAATAAAAAAAAAAAAAAAAAAAAAAAAAAGTCTATCATACTCTCTTAATTAAATAAAATCCACTATGGAATCATGACTAATAATTAAAATCAACTATGGAAGCATATCTATAATTTATTAACTATTCCTCTTCTCACTACACGTGTTTCGGATTCTCATATTATACTCAAGACACGTAGTGAGAGATTCAATGAAGGTAATATTCACGAGTTTATGAATATTGACACACATTATTCATTCACTTGGTTTCCGGTGTGAGTTGTAATTTTAGTTTCTTTATTTAGAGGAAGTTGCTAATGTTTTAATCTATTTGTTGGTACTTGTTACTCCTTATGTCCTTTCTGATTGAAA
>JAWQEG010006174.1:10000-17500 GCA_033782935.1 Petrolisthes cinctipes
GAATTCCTGCATCCAACCATCCTTCCTCATGCATGATTCTTCCCACAACATTATCAAGATAGAGAACTGTTATGTACTCGTTTCTGGTCTTATAATTTGCTGTAATAATACTTTTTTTTTATTAGAATAAGGAAAGCCTGGTTCAGATAATTGGGAAGTTTTGACTCTCTAAATTACTTAAGTGGATAGACAGTATACTTCTTGGTAAAGCCACAATCAAATAACCACACACACTTTCCTTCCATCGTGCAAATAAATCAGTAACATATCAAAATATAAGCATACAACAACACCTTTATACGTCAACTCAACCCCCTCAATTATTATTATTATTAGGTGCTGCAAAATCATACACGTGTTGTTCTTTATTACCAAGATATTTACTACGATGGAAGGAAAGTGTCGGTGGATATTTGATTGTGGCTGTACAGTACCTTACGTCAACTCAACCCCCTCAGTTATTATTATGAGGTGCTGCAAAATCATATACGTGTTGTTCTTTATTTCCAAGATATTTACTACGATGGAAGGAAAGTGTCGGTGGATATTTGATTGTGGCTGTACATTGGAGCGTCGTGATATTGTTGGTGAAATGGAGACAATTGATTCCTCCATACTATGCCACAATACAAGATACTAACTGTAGAGGCTGTTTCGTGATATGAATTGGATGAACTAGTGGCATCCAACGCATCCACAATCAAAACACGACCTCCTTAGTATATCTTTGATACATTGGAGTGCCTTGATTCCTCCAAAGTATGCTAGGAAACAGAACCAGATTCATCTTAATGTGTCTTCTCGTATTTAATGACTGTCTCACGCTCCCCTTTCTCTCCCCTCTCCCTTCCCCTTTGCTCTCCTCGTCTTCCCACCCCTTCTCCTTACTCCCTTCAGCTCCCCAGACAATTTCCCTTTACTCCCCTCAGCTCCCTTCACCCTTTCCCCTTTACTCCCCTCATCCCCCACTCCCTCCCAGGTACTTCTCTCTTCTACCCACCCTTCCCCCTCTCCCCTCTCCTCCCCACCCTCACCCCTCTTCCCTCTTCTTCCCACCCTCACCCCTCTCCCCTCAACTCCCACACACCCTCTCCCCTCTCGTCTCCATCCAATCCCTCCACTCCCCTCGCCACCCTTCTCTTCTCTTTTCTCAATCGAGCAACATCAACCTTCCCCTCGCTCTAACTCTCTCTCCCTCTCTCCCCCCCCCCCTCTCTCTCTCTCTCTCCCCCTTCTATTGGGTCTCTCGTGGCTCTCTCGCTCACTCTTCTAGCTTAAAAGTTTCCCCTCTCTCTCCCTTCCTGTCCACCCCTCTCTCTCTCTCTCTCTCTCTCTCTCTCTCTCTCTCTCTCTCTCTCTCTCTCTCTGCCTGCCGTCTTGTCTCCCCTCTTGCCCTTCCCCTCGCCCCTTGTCTTCCCCTTGTGTGTCCTGTCATTACCTCTCACCACTAACCTCTCTATAGCCAAAACACCACCAGGACTATTTCTCTACCCTCTACCTACCAACCAACCAATTCCTCTGCCTACCTGCCACCTCAACCCCCTTCTAATGCTGGCTTGCTTGTGTTGTGTTGTGTTTGCCTCTTGCTCTCCTGTCTCCCTCGTTAGTTATACACACACATAATGAGCATATTGTACACACAGAAATGTACTCACAAGATCAGAACTGCACACACACTTACACACACACACACACATATATATATATAGACTAAGATTCACACACACTCTTGTACACACAAATATACATACAGTACCGTACACACACACACACACACACACACACACACACACACACACACACACATAGAAACTAAGATTCACACACACACTTATACACACAAACATATATACAGTATCGTACACACACACACACACACACACACACACACACACACACACACACACACACATAGAAACTAAGATTCACACACACTCTTATACACACAAACATATATACAGTATCGTACACACACACACACACACACACACACACACACACACACACACACACACACACATAGAGACTAAGATTCACACACAAACATACATACAGTACAGTACACACACACACACACACATATACCGATTCCTCCAAACTATTCCAAGCAACATGTCACCATTATTTGTGTTCATCTGGCCCTGTTGTTTCCTGGCATACTTTGGAGAAATGAAGGTGTTCTATTGTACAGTCACAAGCACTAATAAGTTTACAGCTGTGGTTGAAGCTTTGAACAGACCAATACACCATCGAACTAAGTCCTCTAGAGATATTATTGTGCATTTATTTACTCTCTCTAGATATTCGAAGCACACCTGGATACTTATTAGTGCTCGAGACTGTATCGGAAAGGTGTTAGAACTCCTTTAACTTTTGCTGCTCAGTTTTAGAAAAGATATTGTAAGGTTAAGGGGGTGCGAAAGTAGGGATATATGCTTTTTTGGGGGGTGGGGGGGTTTGGGGGGTGCGGGAATAGGGGGGACAGGCTTGGGGTGGGTAGAAAGCCTGTCCCATATTCCCACACTCACCAACCCCCATCCCCCCCCCCCCAAGCCTGTCCCCTACTCCCGCACCCCCCTAAACCCCCCCCCCCCCAAGCCTGTCCCCTACTCCCGCACCCCCCTAAACCCCCCCTCCCCCAAGCCTGTCCCCTACTCCCGCACCTCCCTAACCCCCCCCCCCCCCCAAGTCACTCCCGTACCCCCCTAAACCCCCCCCCCCCCAAGCCTGTCCCCCTATTGCCGCACCCCCTTAAATCACTAAGAGTTTGTGAGAATGAATTCCTCCATTACTTCGTTAATTAAAAATGTTTCCACGTGTTATATGCATCAGTATTTATGTTGAACGTCGCTTTTAAGTAGAAGAGAGAACGTATTACAGAATATTACTCTGGAGATGTCATAACACATTACTTTGAAGCCTTAAGCCTAGCCTCCAGGTATTTACACACATGTACACAAATATACACAGTCACAGATAGATAATACACACACACACACACACACACACACACACACACACACACACACACACACACACACACACACACACACACACACACACACACACACACACACAAAAAATGAAAGGATAATAAAAATACATGAGCACACAGGCATACATACACACATACACAGTCACAAATAAACAATGCACACACACATACACAGTCACAAATAAACAACACACCACACACACACACACACATAACACACACACACAGTCACAAATATACAATAGACATACAGTACACACACACACAGTCACAAATAAACAATACACACACACACACACACACTCTGTTACATAAATAATAAATAAACACACACATACAGATATACATACATACACAGTCACAAATAAACCACACACACACACACACACACACACACTGTTACATAAAATAATAAATAAACACACACATACAGATATACATACATACACAGTCACAAATAAACAACACACACACACACACACACACACACACACACACACACACACACACACACACACTCTGTTACATAAAATAATAAATGAACACACACACACACACACATCCTGTTCTCTGTAAACTGATGATATGACAAGGGATTGACGGAAGGGACAATAATAAAAGGCTGATCTGTCCACTCACTTCCTCACAACAATAATAATAATAATCATCATCATATCGTATACCAGCTTTATCTTAACCATTAACGTTATTACAGCGTTAGGACATTTTCACAGCCTTTGGTGAGATAATATAAAGAAGGAAGTAAAGCGTTTATTATTATTATTTTGATGTGAGGAATTTGGAGTATAATTATGAAGTCCTCCAAACAGTTTTGCATAAATATTTTCACAGCCTTTGGTGAGATGATATAGAGAAGGAAGTAAAAGGTTCAATATTATTATTTTGATGTGAGTGGCATAGTTTAGAGAAGGAAGTAAAGGGTTGATTATTATTATTATTATTTTGATGTGAGGAATTTGGAGTATAATTATGAAGTCCTCCAAACAGTGAGAGAAGGATGTAAAAGGTTCATTATTATTTATTTTGATGTGAGTGACTTTGGAGTATATGAAGTCCTACACACAGTGATGCATAATAAACATAATAATAATAATCCCTTACTTGTTTATTGAGGTATTAATTTGAGGAATCAGTAACCCCACCATTTTACCCTCAAACGAGTCTGCCCTTAATTTTGAGGGGGAAGGTTTGTGTTGGTAATTCTGGAGCAACTGATTCCTCCAAACTATTCCAAGCAACAATTTATTGGAAAGTTTATCAGTTAAGGAACAGAACAGAGGGAAGCTGTCAAAATCTTACGTGAGTTACTCCTATATGGATGATTATTTTTGACCACGATTGTACAGTCGGCGGCAAAAGTTGTGTCGCCTCACTTAGCGTTTCTTGAAGGATAACATAAAGGATAATAATCGAACCAACACATTCACCACTAACACAAAATTACAATATCCAGGGGGCAAATCAGTAAATTATTTTGGGTTTTTATTTTACGAGCCTGTGAAGCTTATATTTCCATACCATATTTCATGACTTTTGCCGCCGACTGTACATACGTGGTAATGTTTCTCTAATGGTTTAAGGGGGTGCAGGAGTAGGGGACAGGCTTGGGGGGTGGTGGGGTTGGGGGGTGCGGGAATAGGGGGACAGGCTTGGGGTGTGGGGTAGAAAGCCTGTCCCCCTACTCCCGCACCTACCAAAACCCCCCGACCCCTCTAATCCCCCTCCAAGCCTGGCCCCCTACTCTCACACCCCCCTAAACCCCCCCCAAGCCTGTCCCCCTACTCCCGCACCCCCCCAAAAAAAAAACCCCATGCCTGTCCCCCTACTCCCGCACCCCCCAAACCCCCCACCCCGACCTCCCTAAACCCCCTCTAAGCCTGTCCCCCTACTACTCCCGCAACCCCCAAAACCCCGCAACCCCCCTAAACCCCCTCCAAGCCTGTCCCCCCTATTCCCACACCCCCTTAATTAAAATAACTTGGGGGGAAAAAAAATAATGCATCGACTTCCACACGATAAAAAATAAAAATAAAACAGACAGCGTTATAAAATCCTGCTATGTATTGCGAGACACGATAATAATAATAACACAGATAAATATTGTCTTCACTCACTTATACAGTCCGTTCACTCTGGCGTTTCTCCGGTTTCCACACCTGAGGCGATGCTAAAATCTTTGCCAAAAAAAACTACTTCGAAAAATAATGAATGCACTTAGTGGATGGTGGGTGTTTTCATGGCCTCAACACCCTATTTTTTCTTTTTTCTTTTTTTTATAATATTACACTATAAACATTCTTTACTAATACTACACTACGACAATTTTTTACTAATACTACACTACGAACACATTCTTTATTATAGTATTACAGTATATAAACATTCTTTATTATAGTATTACAGTTTAAACATTCTTTAGTAATATTATAGTGCCAACATTTCCACAGCTTCTGATGCGAGCACAGAATTTTTAAAGATGAGAAATGAAGTGATAAAAAAAATAATGTAACATTCATATTGTGTGTAATTTCTGATCATTAAGGACCCTGTGATCGTGTATGAAAATTGGAGGTTTCTGATTCCTCCTGACTATGCTACGAAACAAAACTCCTTCCATATAGGTGCTGTTTCGTGGCAATATTTGAAGGACTCTTATATCTCCAATTTTCTGTTTCGTGGCAATATTTGAAGGACTCTCATATCTCCAATTTTCTGACTACAACACATGGTCCCTTAAGGGGGTTCGGGAATAGGGGAACAGTCTTGTGGGGGGTTTAGGGGGGTCGGGGGGGTTTTGGGGGGTGCGGGAGTAGGGGGACAGGCTTGGGGGGGTTTTGGGGGGTGCGGAAGTAGGGGACAGGCTTTCTACCCACCCCAAGCCTGTCCCCTTGTTCCCGCAACCCCCCAGTATCCCCCCCCCAAGCCTATCCCCTACTCCCGCACCCCCCAAAACCCCCCCAAGCCTGTCCCCCTACTCCCGCACCCCCCAAAACCCCCCCGACCCCCCTAAACCCCAAGCAGGCTATTTGTACCCACGAGTCCACTTACTCACTCACTCACTTACTCACTTACTCACTGTCTCCTTTCTTGTCTCATAAATTATTTGGCCCGACTTGAGCATTTAGACTGAACGAAGGCTAATGGTATGTCATGATAACTATATAATGTGATTTGTACGTACAGTCACGAGCACTAATAAGTAAACAGCTTTGGTTGAAGCTTTGAAAAGTCCAATTCACCAACAAACTAATGCAAGTGGAGATCTTATTGTGCTTTTATTTACTGTCTCAAGGTATTCGAAGCATACCTGAATACTTATTAGTGCTCGTGAGTGTACAGTTGGCCACACATGAAGCTGGTGGGGCTCGTTACTTGTGAGGTAGCTACAAAGGGAAGGACAGTGAACAGAATATGAAGTTTGTAGACATGCAGACAGTCAAATATTATTACTATCTGCCTGTCAACAAACTATAACTTTTGCTCACTAACTTTCCTTCCTGTTGTACCTACCTCACAAAAAGCTAGGTGTACCAGCTTCATGTGTGGCCAACTGTACATTACGGTATGTTTGGTGTAAAAAGTAGACTGTAAGTTGATCTGCAAAAATTTCGACACAAGGTAAATAAAGTCTTAAATTATCACCTGTACCATAGCATATAAGTACAGCAATATATAAGTACAGCAATATGTAAGTACAGCAATATGTAAGTACAGCAATATGTAAGTACAGCAATATGTAAGTACAGCAATTATAAGTACAGCAATTATAAGTACAGCAATTATAAGTACAGCAATTATAAGTACAGCAATTATAAGTACAGCAATATATGATAAGTACAGTAACATATAAGTACAGCAATATAATGAGTACAGCAATTATAAGTACAGCAATTATAAGTACAGCAATTATAAGTACAGCAATATATAAGTACAGCAATTATAAGTACAGCAATATATAAGTACAGCAATAAAATAAGTACAGCAATATATAATAAGTACAGCAATAATAAGTACAGCAATTATAAGTACAGCAATTATAAGTACAGCAATTATAAGTACAGCAATAAAATAAGTACAGTAATATATAATAAGTACAGCAATTATAAGTACAGCAATTATAAGTACAGCAATTATAAGTACAGCAATTATAAGTACAGCAATAAAATAAGTACAGTAATATATAATAAGTACAGCAATTATAAGTACAGCAATTATAAGTACAGCAATTATAAGTACAGCAATTATAAGTACAGCAATTATAAGTACAGCAATTATAAGTACAGCAATTATAAGTACAGCAATTATAAGTACAGCAATTATAAGTACAGCAATTATAAGTACAGCAATTATAAGTACAGCAATTATAAGTACAGCAATATGTAAGTACAGTAATATGTAAGTACAGCAATATGTAAGTACAGCAATATGTAAGTACAGCAATATACAACTGAATAAAACCGAGCCAACCATATGAATGAATCTTA